>VDFB02105785.1:10267806-10396484 GCA_007258455.2 Sequoia sempervirens
AACTAATGACATAAACTTGCAACTACAATCCATCAACCAAAGAATATCGAACATCGAAATTAGAAAGCCAAAGAAGAGCTATGCTCTACAAGATATTTCTCCATATCCTTTTGATCAAAACTTATCTATGATACCTTTCCCCAAGAGATTTGAAATACAAAAAATTGAAAAATATAGGGGAAGACGGGATCCAATAGAGCACGTACAATAATTCTCAATGGATTGGATGGATCTACAATGCAATGATACATATCTAATGAGGCTTTTCCCATGAAGTCTTGACGGGGCTGCTATCGGGTGGTTCTCTTGTCTACCGCCTAGTATCAGAACATTTGATGAGTGGTCAAACAAATTTGTCAACCATTTCTTGTATAACATAGGGCAGGATATAACAATCCCTAATCTCTACAAAATCAAACAAAGTCAAGATGAATCATTTTCCTCGTATCTACAGAGACAGACAAAAAACCAACAAATGTAAATGGCCTATTCCTGAGAAACAACACGTAGAAATCTTTATCTCTAACGTGCACGCAGACATTAACTACCAACTCACTATGTTGTGCTTTAGAAACTTTGAGGAGACTATTAAAAAGGGTTTGTTAATCGAAAGAGCTCTCATCGAAAGGGGAGTAATTAAACTTGTTGTCACCTAGAATTGCACCCTATGCAAAGTTTACAAAAACTAAGCTTTCTAGAGCAACATGGGATCATTTCAAGGCCGTGGGTCACCTATAGTTGAAATGAACCTCCGAAGAAGGCCGGCTTCCTTTGGTGTCACCTAAAACTACTGATTTTTGAAGGAAAAGGGAGAGAGATAATGCATAAAATAAAGATTAAAATCTAAGGTGATACACCGAAATGATAGGAACAATGAGATACTCGAGCTACACTTGAATACTAGTGACAGCCATGAGACTGCACAACAAGATCCTGTAGATCACACATTCAAACAGGTTTGACATGCACATGCCTTCAAGGAGGAAAGGCAGATTTTCACAAACTAGAAGATCATGTGCAAGATTAAGTAAACATAGTTTGAAACCTACATGATACTACTTCTGCAAAGAAAGGCATGACATGAAACAAAAGCTATAAGGAAAGAGAAAATTTCACTAAGTAGCTCAATGAATCAAAAAATAATGCGCAATACTTCACAAGTATCAGTAGGAAGAATGATGGACCATCAATGGTAACCAAGGTAGATTTTGTATATTATGTTTTGATTTGAGTTACAGAAATGTGCTAATCTGAGAGAGGACTGCAAAAGAGTCACAAACTTCAGAAGAGCAACTGGAGAGTTTTTTTTCAAGAAGGCAAAAAATGCCTTATATACAAAAGTAAGTCGGCCCCTAAGGGCTTACAAAATATCGGGCTTAGAAAGATCAGCCTTAAGATCTTTTGACTGAAATAAGTGTTGCACCCCTACATGTCTTGTTGTTCATGTCGGTGAAGAGACATTCCCCAAAGAAGCCTTTGCAGATATTTTGTAGCTATCACATTCACTTTTTGGCATCGTGTCTTGTTTGAACCACTTCGGCTACGTCTTGAATTTCCTGAGCTCAAAACAGATATGCGTTGCCCTTCCAATCTATTGATCTTCTTGGCGCTGGTCAAGCTGCCACGTTCACCCTTAGCTCCCTTTGATTGGCTGGCCATATGCCATATGAGACTACCGACGGTCAAAGGCTCGCTCAGTCAGAATCGCATGTCGGTGAGACACTTATCATGTCTCCCCGATGCGATTATATCATTTTGTAACTTATTGGCATGACTCATTATCATCGGCGAGACATCTTGCCAAATTGATTTGTCTTGGCGAGGGCCCATCCTCCTGCGCTTAATGGTCGGGGAGACTTATCGGGTCGGAGAGACTCATCCTGAACTCCCAAAGTTATACTGAGGGCACACTTTACTTCGTTGAGATTACTCCTCGGCGAGCTCCTCCTATTCGCTGAGACTCTAGAAAATAGGGAAGACTTCATAGCGAGGTCTTCTAGTTAGACCGATGCACAAGATGTCTCCGAGACTTATGCCGAACTCCCAATTCTGCCTGAGCTCTTTATTTCCTTCGGCAAGACTGTGGCAAGTCGGTGAGACTTCATAGTGAACTCCTCCTTCAGCAAGACTGCACTGCTTCAGCAGGACCTCATGTCAAGCTTTAACACTTTTGGTGAGCCCATCCTGGTATTGGCAAGACTCCTGCCGAAGGCAATCATATCGAGGCCCCTACCCATTCATTCGGTGAGACTAAATGTCTTCGCCAAGACGTTATGGCGAAGACATCAACCTTGGCTGAGACTATGAGCAAGTCGAGGAGACCTACAACAATACCTCTCACACCTCTTCAGTGAGACCACTCATTTTCGTTGAGACCTTCTACCGAACGCTTTGTCTTGGCGAGCTCCTTTGATGTCGGTGAGACATTGGCCTATCAGCCAGACCTCTCGCTGAGCTCCTTATCTCTCGGCGATGGGTTTGCTTTTCTTCAGTCAGGGAGACATTGCGTGGTCAAGGAGACCTTACCCCGAGCCTGTTTCCTTTCGCCGACACCACCTCATGAACTATTGTCGGTGAGACCTTTGATGTCGGCGAGACATCCTAGCGAAGCTCACTTACATACGCTAAAAGCATTCTTTTGGTGAGACCTTCTGCCTTCACTGAGACTCTCTCTGAAGGAGATCCTCATGCTGATGGGGAAAAATTTTAGTCACCGGGACAATGATTTTGTCTTCCCGATAGGAACCTGCAGGTGAATTCTACTCACCGTGACATTCCTGGGGTCTTGCCGATTTCTCCTTAGAGGATCTTCATGCCGAATCTGAACAAGGCTAGCCTCCAAACTGAGTTCCCTGTGACCTAGCATCAGATTCATGATTTTTTCCCTTGTGCGAATGCTTCATTTGGCCTTCTCGATCCTTTGTTACATGATTTGTCTGATTGAGCCCGAAGGGTAAAAATTAGGTAACAAAACTCTACAACCATAAGGATCAACCTTCTAGTTCAAATGAAAAACCAAAGATATGGGAAAAGAACAAAAACATAACCAATGATAGAGTAGTTGATGCTAAGGTTGTATGAAACCTACAACCTTCTAGTGGACCACAAGACAATGTTCAAATAGCACAACAAAGATATACTCCAAAAAATGCACCAAACAACCAACTCAGTTATCCTTAAAACACCCAACTAAACAACCAACAACCAAATCAAGGACAAGATGATCAAAGGAGGCCACCAAGGAAATATGAACAACCTAGAAGAAAATTCACTCCATTGGGAAAACCCCCTTGAATTAATTATGCATAAATTGGTACAAACAAACCTTATCAAGGTTAATGACATAACGAACTATGAGGAGTCAAACTTCAAACCCACTCGGTATAATGAGAATGAAAAATGAAAATTTCACAAGATCAAGGGTCATACCACCAACAATTTCATGAAGCTCAAACACATCGTGTAAGAATTAATAGAGAAAGGAGAAAGGTTTCATAGGACCCCTCCTATGATGAGAATGATGAGGACTCATTGTCAGATTCGTTGTCTGAGTACTCCAACTACCCTGCTACTGAAAAAGAAGAGAGGCCCTGATTTCCTATGGATCTCAAGGCGGAGGATCACTATTTCAAGGAGGAACGAGAATTTCCTACTGTATTCTTGCTATAGCCCACAACGGGTATGTGAAATTTTTCAGGTTAATGAGATGGTTTTTCTTTGAAATTAAGGAGATTAAGTTGAACCAAAGAGCCATGAGTAGTAAAATGGAGAAAGTTGATGACAATTAAATAGAGGTAGTGGTAGTAGTAGGGCCATTGATTTATGGACAAAGGAAGAGAAGAAGTATAGGGTTGAGTGCCTCAAGAAAATTGTTGACGAGTTACAGGATTTCAAAAGCAACCATGAAGGCAAGCAGGTTGAGATGGAGGAGCAACTGAGGAATATCAAAAACTCTCTCCACAAAGTGTTGGTTATGTGCCATAAGATTTTAAAATCCACTACTGAGACCATGAATACCATGGTGTAGAATCTGGAAAATTCTCATCATGTTAAAACTGTTGTGTTTCTTGATTTGGAAAAATAGGAAGGGCAACCAGATAGTGGGGGACTGAGCAACAAGACTAGAGAAAATTTGAAAATGAAGGAAGACTAGGCTTTAGTGAACATCCAAGAGATCAAGAAGTCTACACTTAATACGAACATATTGAAGTAGGAGGTGTCATAGCTCCTCAGGAATATGGCCTAGTGGTTGGTTGTTCTGTTGTTTTTTGTTAATTTTTTGCTGTGCTGCTTTGGTTTCCACTATTTTATTCTTAGTGGGTAGTGTTTTGTTTTTTTTTTGGGCTCTATTAATGTTCTATCTTTTGCTATCTTATTGTTAAGGGTTTTGGGATCCCTTCAAAACCTGTTTGTTCCATAATAAAAAAATTTGAACCTCATCCTTGAAATAAAGACTTAAAAATCTACAAGGATCCAATCCCCAACCATTCTAGGGGAAATGACAAGGGAAAAGGGAAAGATTACCATAAAGCCAACTTTAGCTACTACTGATCCAGGTGGATATGTTCACCAAAAATTCAATTGTTCTAGATGCTCTAAGAGCTGGCACCATGTTAAAGATATCTCTAATATGAACCCAACACAACTTGAATCATCTTGAAAGGAGTTCATATGCTCAAGATATGGCCAGTCAAATTTTGGTCAAAGTAGGGGTTCCAAATGGAGATTCTAGGTCATAAAATTAATCATCTCAAAAATGGACAAAAATGACATCACATTCAAGATATTGTCAACATGAATCCAATGATGCTTGAATTGCCTCAAATGAAGCTCGTACGTAGAAGTTACGACTAGTCAAAGGTGTATGGTAAAAGGGTTGACCATGCTAATGCTCGCATGATGAAATGAAAGTATAGTGATGACATCAACATGACATCAACATGCTACCATGGTAGGTGCAGGTGACATGGACCAATCTTACCTCGACACATGGAATTCAATGTGGCAAGTGATGTGGCAATGGAAAACAAATCACATGTTGACATGTGGTAGTACGAGAGAAGCAAACCAATCACAAGTTGACATGTGGCACCTCTGGTATACACAATTTTTTTGTTAAAATTTTGGGTGGGGGAATCAAATCCCCAACCACCTCATTCCTACTTTTAAGCTCCACCAACACACCATCCGATATTGTTGGTATACAATATATGGTAGATTCTATTTAATAAGTATTAAAGGTGAATTTGCAAAGGAGGTGGTTTGAACCACCAACCTCCCCTCTCCCAACTGACGCCTCCTACCATAGCGCCAAGCCATGGGTTTGAGAGGAAAACAAAATTTTAAAAAAATATAATTAATCCAATTCCCCTATATATTAAATCAATATTATAAGATTTTAAAGGGGCTTTAAAAATTTTAAAAGGATTTTAAATAGATTTTAAGGGGCTTAATATGGCTCATTGAATATAAGCCATATTTTAAAGATTTTTGATCTCAAATTGGAGATGTAGAAATATTTTACTTAAGACCCTAAATGGAATATTAAATTGTATTTAAAGGGGGATTTTAGCCTTTGAAAAACAATGGTGAGGAAATTGAGAGTTTGTTAATGAAATTGTTCAACTTCGTACATGGAGAGGCTTTAAGCCAAGTTTATGTGTACTTGAAGGAGGAGGATTTTTAGAATTTCATTATCATTTGAGGAGGCTTGTGGAGGATTATAATAGATTGAAGTGCCTTGTAAACCGTAATCAAAGAATAATCAAGGATCAGTTACTCTGTTGGAGAGGGACCCAAAGACATAGCCATTTGGAAAACTCTATTATCAATCTATTGTATCTTGTCTTCTCTTATTTTCATGTTTTCCTATTTTCCATTATTTTAATTATTTCTAATGTCTTTTTAAAAAGAATTTAAAAAATTAAGTTTAAGACCTTCAATTTCATTTACATAAATTAACATTCATCAAGCAACAGTCATAGATCCTAACAGATCAACTATGAACTCATAGGAAACATCTCTCAAGATGATCATACCATCAATGGTGTAACCTTACTAGGCATAGATCTCAAGTGTAATGTAACTACATGAAGAGGGAGAGTTACAATCCAAGGAGCCCCACCCGAAGAAAAAGTCGCAATGAAGCCATCAAATGACTACATCATTGTGGAATAATTACATAAAAATATTGCCTTAATCTCCATCCTTACGCTCTTAAAATTGTCAGCATCACATAGGGAAATCTTGGAGAAAGATCTTGTTGGAACATCAGTCCCTAACAACCTTAACGTTGATCAGTTTCAAGCCATGGTTGGTAACATCACCTCCACCCATCAGTTAAATCTTTTTTGAGAAAGACCTTCCACAATCAAACTCTCTATCTAGAAGTGTGTGTCCATAAACATAAGGTCAAGAGAGTATTGATAGATAATGGTGTAGGCTTAAACATTTGTGCCCTAAAATTGGTAAAACAACTAGGATATTTTGATCATGTAATAGACAAGAATAAAAGTATCACCATAAGAGCTTATGATGATATGGAAAGAAATTCAAAAGGGACAATAAAAATTCACATTCAAATAGGACCAACAATAGTAGAAACATGTCAAGTACTAAATCTTAAGCTACCATAAAGCCTTCTCTTGGGACAATCATGGATCCACGCCTTAAAATAAGTCCCTCCAACATTCCATCAGTGCTTGAAATTCATGATGAATGATAAGGAAGTTACCATATATTCCAACCTTGAACCTTTTTATTACTATGCAAAATTAGATGAGAAGTACAAAAAGATTCTTCAAATACCTAGCAACCAAATATCTTTCCACTCTTTTTCATATGTTGACCCAACAACCCTAGCTCCATCCTCCACTGCATCTCCATTGATTGAGAAACCAAATTATAATATCAAGATCCAAGTGCTTGACAAGAGCTATGGAGAATACCATATCAACCAATCCTTTTGTATTAGAATGCTTCCCCCAACAACAAAGACTTATGGAGGACTGAAAGAGATTGAACATGTTCAAGTTGTTACAATGGAAGTCAAACCCACCATTTTCACCAAGTGGGGATACATGCAAAATGAAGAAGTGTTTGAAGAGGACCTATCTTCATGGATTTACAAAGAAGAAGGATGAGAGAAAACACTACCTCCTCTCCCTATTGATCAAAACAATAAAGGATATCCGATTACAAAAAGTATGGGGTTTATTGGAAAAGATGGCCTTGGTCTACAGGAGCAAGGTATAAGAGAATCAATTATCATAGAAAAGTGCCTGAAGAATCTTGGAATAGGTTATGGTTCATCACAAATGATTACCCCAAGCACCAAAATCACTTCTTATGAGGAAGGAGCTCCTTCTACTGCTGTTGAGACAATATAATTGTGAATGTCTAGACAACTACTTGTATATCAAAAACATATTTGGAAACCTTAACATAAATACCATCACTACTAGACCTACATCTAAAGATTACCACATTGAAATGGATTCTAATGAATATGAATGGGATTATTGTGACTCTAGTGAGTATAACCTAGATACCCTATGGAACCTTGGTAACATTGATACCTCTACCCTATCTACAACGTCTATAATATTTGTTGATACCAGAGAAAAAAATACCCTTGCCTTATCCATAGTTAATAGACAGGGACCAAGACCATCATACACCTATTTTGGACTCATTCCAAAATATGAGGCTATTGCGGAGTTCATGGGACTTCAAATTAATATACCACATGAAGATCATAAGGCCAGTTTTGTAATGAAGCTTGATCATGGAGCATATTTTGGAAGGGATATTGTGTCTTCTATTCGCAAAATTAAATTAAAAAATAAAAAAATAAAAAAGAGATCCCCTAAGTAAAATGATAATGTGGCTTTATCAGATCAAGAAAAGAGAAAAAAAAGGACACATATGAGGGTGAAAACCTCTCTGAGGCACCCAAAGATAGAGGATTCAATCTCCCCATTATAGAATATCAAGAAAAAATAGCACTCTTGGTTGAAGGTTCCAAGCCTATATGTAGACACACAAAAATGACCTAGGCCTGCAAGTTCTATTTTGTCCATATTTCTTCCTAACATAATTAAAATATTTAATTATGTCTTATGGTCCAATTTCATCTATTAATTAACTAATTCATAATTATTTAATTAACTCATGTCTTTTATTCCTCTTGATTATTTAAATATTTATTTATTTAAATACGTCGCTAATTGTCTAATGTCTCTCTATGATTAGATAAATTCTTAAATTTATTTAATTATCTTTTATCCATCATTTCCTCCTGATTATTTAAATATGTCATTAATTTATAAACATCTTCTCATAATTAAATAAGTTCTTTAATTTATTTAATTAGTGTCCACCTTGGCTTTTCCTAATTTTAAATAAAGACATTTATTTAAAATTGTCCCACTTAATTTTTTTTTTCCAAGTAAATAATTAATTTAATTATTTACTGTCATATGGCCCCACTTTTGAATTAAATTAATTTTTTAATTCAAAATGACAACTTTCCTCCATAAATCAAAATAACTTCTAATATTATTTTATTTTCTAGCTCTTTCTTTTTCCGTGTCATTCTTATCTCCTTGTCACATGCAATCTTGTCCTTTGATTTGATTTTCTAGAATCAAATCTTGACCATTCATTTCAAATTCACCCTAATGTTGCCCTAACCATAATTGTGGGTTATCAGATTCAATCTCAATCATTGATCTTAGGGAATTTGTCAATCTTCAATCTTGGACATTCATCCAAAATTGACTTTTCTATAAAATGACAATTTTGGCCTCATTTGACACATCTTATGCAATATTCATCTCTTAGCATCTTGACATCTTGGCATTTCTTGACTTCATGTTTTAGGCATTTGCATACTTTAGGCTTGCTTCATAGTTGCTTAGTTTCATTGTGAGGTCTTTGAGTATAATCCTTCAACATTTTCTTAGAACATTAGCATTATCATAGGTTGCTCATCACAAATCTAAGGGCAAACAAAATATTGCAGCAAATAGAGAAGGTGCAATGGAGGTTAATCATGGAGATTGAAGACATTTGGTGAGATCTTTCCTTGTTTTCATGTTTTTACTCCTTTGTTCTTCATTGCTTTGCTTTAAGTTGTCTTATTTAAGCTCTAATATGCTAACCTAAGTTTTTCCTAAGCTAGATTGGAGAACTCAACAACAAAATCATTCTTTTTGTAGATTTTCGTATGACACTTTTGTTTTTTTTTGTAGGTACAGGTACAAAGTGCCACATTTGCTATTTTTTGAGACACATTCACATTTTTGTGATGCATTCGCCTTTTATAATAATGCATCCACTCTGTTGCAATGCATTTAGCCCTGAGACACATTTGCTGTGAAGAATAATGCATCTGCTTGGCAATTTCTAGCTTCTACCCTTTGACACATTTGACTTATAGAATGATGCAATCACATGGGAACATTTTATTTTCGGATTTGGTAGAATTTTCTATATTTTTATTTTTCCATTTAGTAGCTTAGGTGTTTTAGGTTACTAATATTTTGTTTGTAGCATGTGGTGAGGATTCTAACAGTTGTTTTTTGATCTTTTTTAACTCATTTTCAATTCCTTAAGCAAACAATCAACAACAAACAATTTTGGATTCACATTTCATTGGTTAAAATGAACATGCATACTCACTCATGGGCCTAAAATGAACAAAATCATGCATTGAAAATCATATGGTTAAAATGAACATGAATCTTCATGTAATGGGATTAAAATGAACTTTCTTTGTTTCACATCAAGTTAAAATTTTAAAATGAACAAAGTGTTTTAGGTGTTTTCCTCACTTTACAATTTTGATAATTAAAATGAACAAGTGTCTCCAATTTGTGTAACCCCAATTCAATAATAGAAGTATCCTCTCCCCTTGTGTTCTTGTGTGATCTTGGGTGTAAGAGAAAATGTTGTTGACTCTAGGAATTGGGTCTTCCTTGGTGGGAAAAAATACTCACCCCAAGACAACTCAAACTGGAAATAGAGCTCTTTAGCCTAGCTACTCCCGACTGGTATACAAATGTGAATCCTAACGAAAAACTTAGGATTAAAAACTTGTAGATGTGTCACATGGACAAGTTAATTCCTCCTTATTGGAGCTAATATTTCCCCATGTGTGGCCACTCGAACAAGAGTCCCAAACTAAAAACCTTTGTGTAGTTACCAAAAACCCATCTATTCACTAGCACAACAACAGTCGTTGCCAAGGCATCCACATTCTTGCAGTTCTTAGTAGAGGTGAAAAGCCTTCCATGGAGATTTATGGGGGCTTGAAGCTTGGTTGACCTAAGAAGTGAGTACAATGTAAGGGGGGGCCTATGTGGCCAAGCTTCTAGATCACCCACTAAGAATAAGTGCGGCTAGGGAAACCCAAGTGGAATCTAGAGAATATAGTCCTTGCCTAACCTAGGGTTGTGCTTGTCTTCATTGTGCATGTTTTCAAATTTTCAAAGACAAAATATAGTGTTTTCCAAGTATTTTCTGAGACATTGAACAAATAAACACCTTTCACAGACCTGGAAACATTCATTCAAACTCAGACAATTCTAAAATTTTGCCAAAATTACAAACAAACTAGACCTCCATTTTGCCTTCAATGCATTCACTATTATGTGCAATGCATTTACTATCTATAGACATGAAAAATTTACTGATTAATCTTATACACCTGATCCTAATTACTAACACCACTTCATCCTAAATCATCTCCTTTGCTAGTCATTTAATTAAATAATCTTTATTTAATTGAATTCATCACATTTCATCTCTTAATTAAATAATTCATTTTTTATCTAATTAAGTCATCATCTCCTGTCAATTAAATAAATCATTTTATTTAATTATCTTTTATAGTCTCTCTTTAATTAAATAATTCATTTTATTTAATTAAATCTCTAAAGTCATTCTATTAAATTAAATAAATTAATCTTTATTTGATTTAATCTAACGTCATCCCTCAATTAAATAAATCAAAATCTTTATTTAATTAAATCTAAATCATATTCCTCTCATTTTGATTTAAATTAATCCAAAAGCCTAAGTCAAAATGGTCAAATCAACTAATCTCCTTCTTAATTAATCAAATCTTGATTAATGCTAGTCTTAATCACCAAATCCTCATGATTTTGCAACTTGCTCATGAAAATCATTTAAATTGATTTATTAAATCTTCAATTACTTTCAAAAAGGCATAAAAAAGGGAATATTCTCCAAGTTAAAATCCCTCCAAAAGGGTTTGTACATCCAACAAGGCATTTAAATTTCTTACATGTCCTTTGCCTTGAGCCAAGTGGCATTAACTTTATTTTCTTCTCCCTCCAACTTGTCATTTCATCCATTTTGAAATTCCACCTAATTGTATTTAATTGCACATTCACCAAAATGTGCTCCACCTTTGTCCAATCACATGTTGACAAGTGGCTTCATGCTATTGGTTGGTCTTTTTCCCACATTAATCCATTTTTCCTCATCCTCCATCTTTCACATCTATAAATAAGAGTCTCTCATTTGGATTTTGGATCCACAACTTCATGCAAAGAAATTATCTTGAGATTTTGAATTTTCTCATCTATTGTTCATCCATTTTCACATTTTCATAGCTAGGTTATGCAGGAATTTCACCAAGGAAGCATCAAATATCCATCAATTCATCATTCACACTTATAAGGGATTGGGAAAGGTCCATTTTTCACATTAAAATGGCACTAATTCCCCCATGGGATTGAGAATTTGTTTGCATTAGATAGGATTCAATAGCTTTCTTTATTGTGTTCTTCACTTATTTCTTGTTTATTTGCATTTCAAATGAATTCCATGGGGAATGTTGATTTAACTTGCATAATGAACTAATTGTGTGATTGTTCTTTGTGTTTGTGCAGGTCTAACATCACCATTCAAATTTTGGCACTAGAAGGAGGAAAATTTGAAGAATCTAACACATTTTTTTGTGAAATTTCGTGGTTTTTTAATCTACAAGAAAAAAATTTCGCTGATAAAGAAACTGTGCCACTATCAGTCCAACAGTGCCATTTATTGCCGCTATCAAACTCCAAACTACAACACTGTGTTCTTCCCGCCTATAAATTTGAATTTTAAATAGCAACACTTGGCCATTTTTCTATCATCAGACATCTAAACTCTCAATAGCGCTGCTTAGTCAAAATAGCACCGCAATCACACTCACTGGATTTTCTGTAGACCATCGCTATCAGTCCCAATGGCACTATCAAATCTACTACACTTCCTTTGTAGACTGTGCCATTGGAGTTCGGTAAAAGGCACTTTTCAAATTAATTTCAACATTTGATTTTTCATTTTTGTTGCCTTTGACTACTAACTAGTTTTTGGCTTCTGTTTCTACAGTTTTAACCAATTTTTGTAGGTTGGATTGATCAAAGGTGAAGAGAGGAAAAAAAGATGAAGGCTTCTATGGCATAATCACTTCATTATATCAAGTGTTTTTAAACACTTTGGGGAGACATTATAATCCTTTTTAAAGGACTTTTTCATCTTCATGCTTTTTAGGACTTACTAATTTTCATTTGGGCTTAAAAAGAATAAGACAAAGGGATTAGAAAGAACCTTGGGCAACTTACTAGATTTCGTTTAAGTCTTAACAATTGAACAAAAAAATATCACTTTTCCTTTTGGTGCTTAAAAATAATCCAATTATTGCTTTGAGGGATTAAAATGAACATGTGCTTTTATGTTTTGTAATCTGTTATCCAAGGTAATATCATCTAAACTATGTATGTGCTTCTCTGGCGCCTCACGATGATCTTGAGAATTAAAAGGATTTTTGTGATATTAAGTTGTATAAGTGATTACCTCCACACTTCAATTTGGGATTCTTAGAATTAAACAAAATATTGCTAGTGTGAGTGAAGTATGTCGCATGTGTTCTCTCTTTATTTCTAAACAAAGATTGATCGAACTACGAATGTGCTAACTCACTTTTGTTTAACCTTAGAGGGATTTCCTGGTGGGAAAAAGTAATCACCCCAGGGAATGACCCAATTGGGAACACGCTAAAGCCAAGCGACTTTCACCTAGGATATAAGTGTGGGTACTTGAGGAAAGTTCAAGTATCATGAGGATTATTCCAACAAGAAGGGAAACAATGGTCTCTTGCAGTATGGATGATCCCCCATGAACGAAATGCCTATACTAGAACCTTTTGTTTAGAAAGACCAAAATCCTTATCTATTTGTTGGTGCAGGAATGGCTGTTTTGAAGCTGCCCCACATTTTTACGGCCCTTAGTAGAGATGAGAAGTATTGATGCTTGGATGATTCAAGAAGTGTGTTGGGGAGAGGAGCCAGTGTGGTCAAGCATCTAGTCATCCACTAAGAGTAGGCATAGCTGGATTTATCCAAGTGGGGATTCAACAAATATTGTATTTTTATCCATAGGGTTGTGTATGTTCTTGGAATCAAATCACTTTGCTTGGATCTTAAACATTGGAAAACAAACATTCAACATGATCATCAAATTTAAAACCCTTTAGAGGAAGAAAATACCTTTGAAAAAATTCAAGTGTTATTGCTTTCCTTGGGGATTCTATCCTTAGAGGCTTCCAAGTATTTGAATTTACATCTCAACTTTCTCACTAAAGTCAACAATAGGGAACTTTTGCCTTAAATTTCCTTGATTTCTACATAATGGACTTTGTGGGATGAGAAGAAATTGGGACATTAGACATCTAGTTTGAAAACCTAATCAAGAATTGATTGTGGTAAAAAGAACTCACTAAGCAAAGATAAGAGACAGTTGGACCCCACACATGTGCTCTTTCAAATGATTTCCTGAAAGATCAAAATACAAAAACTGAAATCCAAAGGTCTTAGTCAAAAGGTTCGTAAGAAAATATTGTCTATGCTTTACGAGTTTAGAGAAAGATTGACCTTTAACTTTTACAAACATGCATCAAGGAACAATCCAAATTTGTATTCATTTTACTTTGACCTTTAAATTTATATTCATTTTTATTTTCAAAATCCAAGTCTCTTTCAAAGGTTTGAGTATCTCACATAGGAAGTATTAGCATGTTCTTCAACACCTTGGTCTAGTAAACAAAGTCTCTCTAAGTATTTTAGGATCAAAATCAAAACACTCTCATCCATCCTTCAAAAGTCAAATAAAAATCACATCACAAACAACTCTTGGAAATATTGACAAAAATCCTTTATGCTAAACTTTGGAAAAATCTTTGAATCAAATAAAAATCATCTTGTTTGATTACGTGTGTGTAGATGAATCCTTCTTTACACACTTAGTAAAATTATCATCTTGTGGACATGTTTACTCTAGGACAACATCCAACTTCCTAGAGTTTATGAGTTCATTATCCAAACCAAATCCAATCAAAATCAAAATCAAATCAAATCAATCCAAAATCAAAATCAAAATCCAAAATCAAATCAAACATCAATCCAAAAGTCCTAAAGTTTAGCATCTCCT
This sequence comes from Sequoia sempervirens, assembly GCA_007258455.2. Lineage (NCBI taxonomy): Eukaryota > Viridiplantae > Streptophyta > Pinopsida > Cupressales > Cupressaceae > Sequoia > Sequoia sempervirens. Next base: position 10,282,309 of record VDFB02105785.1, read on the forward strand.
TCAAGGTCTCCTAAGGGTTACAATCATTCACCAATCATCCATATCTCATCATCTCATCACCATTATTTTGATCTTTAGTATCTTAGACTTTATTTTTTGTACCTAAAGTTTGGATTAATCCAAAGAATTAGAGGTTCATCTCTTACACTCTTGAAAATTGATCCCTATTTTATGGTTCAAACTAGATCTCAACACAAGAAGAACATGGAAACGAACAAAGAAACATCAACTTCGAGTGACTTGAGTCAAACCACTTCCAAAATCAATATTGTTGGATCAAACAATCCCCTACCTAATCTTCCTCTATTATCACAAAATCCTCAAGAGGAGGTCAAGTGGAAGACATCACCAATAATGTATTAGGGATGACACAAGATGAAATCATTGAGATGGTCCAAAATCTCAAAACTCACAGAATTTTCAATACCATATGAGACTTAATCCCTCCCAATACATGCTTGAACTAGCTAAAGAAGGGGCTAAACTCCATTATGACTATGATGTGAGCACTCTCGTGGAGAAGCCTCTTGGGAGTATGCCCCCAATTTCATCCACACCCACAATATCATCCACAACTCCATTTAAAAGCATCACTCAAATCATCCCTCAAATCACAACGTCCATCACTCCAACTCAACCAATTGTTAACAAGGGGAGCTCATTGCTCATTGCTCCATGCACTACAAACAAACCCCATTTTGAACAACCAAGATTTGGATGCGAACACCATCCTGGGTCAATTTGTACCATTGAATCTGTAACACCCATATGTTTCACTCACCTTTCAGGAACCCAATGACCCATCATCATCTTTTCATGCAACACCGACATATCCTCTCAACACACAAACCTCTCTCCCTATGACTTCACAAGGAGGAGGTGGGCTATTTGGACAAGGGGGAATCTTTGACCCCCTCATCATCATCATTTTCACAAGGGAACACACCACCCATTTTCCCACCACTTCCACCTTTTCCATTAGCATCCACACCACCTCTCAATTTGGGGTTACCTCCTTTACCACCACTCAATCAAAGTCAAAACAACCCCCAATCATAAATCAAAACATCCTACCAAATTATTCGATCTTGCCATCAATATCACAACAAAAAATGGCAACCATCCAAGCAACCCAATCAATCACCGCACCATCCATAAACATGGTCTCTCAAGGACCCAACATGTCAATCGTACCATCCACCACACAAGTCCCCACCATCAATATGATGGTACCTCTCATCATAGCAACAAACGCCATTCTGAATCCGCCACCACCACCACCACCACCAAGACCAAATGTGGCCAACCAATATAGCATCACATTGCAAGTAGCTCAACAGGCCTATCAAAAGGCCTATCAACCAAGCTTAACAAGCCCAAAACATGCAAGTTGCACAACAAGCTGCTCAACAAGCGCAAATAGTTCAAGTTGCACAATAAGCACAACTAGTGAAACAAGCACAACAAGCTGCTCAATCCCAAGCCTTATTACAACAATAGAAAGCTGCCCAAGCTACCCAAGCTGTGCAAGCCACTCAAGCTGCTCAAGCTGCACAGGCTACACAAGCCACACAAGATGCACAGGTTGTACACAAGCTACCCAATAGGTGCAAGCTCAAGCTCAAGTGCAAGACCAATACCAAGCTCAACAAGTGCAAGCACAAGCTCAATACTAGGCACAATTGCAAGTAGCCCAACAAGCCTTGCAATAGTACCAAGTGCAACAAGAAGCAACATTACTATCCTAATAACAAGCATTGTTGGCACAACAATAACAAGACCAACAACAAGCATTGTTGGCACAACAATAGCAAGACCAACAACAAGCGTTGTTGGTGCAACAACAAGCGTTGTTGGTGCACAACAAGAAGACCGACAACAAGAATTGTTGGCACAACAATAAATGCAATCATGTTAGCAAGCCTTGACTGCATAGTAGAGCTTGCAACAAACTCCGAACACTCCACCCATCACTCGAACAAACCCATCAATTGAAAACAAATTCACTCCACCCCTTGATCCGAAAAATGACATAACAACACAAATCAAGTTGCTCTCACAACAAGTGCTCGATCTCCAATTAGGGAAAAAAAAAAGACACTAAGCAACTTGTGTCCCTATTTGTTCGACAGGAGCCTTGAGATGGTACTATTCCCCAAGGGGTTTGAAATCCCTAAATTCAACAAATACCGTGGGATGGGAAACCCTGAAGATCACATTAGGGAATTCCAAGTACATTGCATGGAGGTCACATATGATGATACACATTTGATGCTGCTATTTCCTCAAAATTTGGCTGGTCCTGCCATGGAGTGGTTCTCTCACCTTCCTCTTGGCATCAAAAAGTTCCAAGGGATTGTAGATGCATTGATAGAAAACTACGCATTCAATATCAATATGGATGTCAGGCTAGAGGAACTATCAACTCTAACAAGCTAAGGGGGAATCATTCACTTCCTTCTTGTAAAGATGGCGATCCAAGGCCAACAGGAGCAAATGGGTCATGTCAGAAGAACAACAAGTTTGCACCATCATTACCAATCTTGAGAAAACCTTGGTGTTTCATCTTAAGGTGCAATGTATCACCACTTATGACCAACTGATCCCCAAGGCGCTTAGCATCGAAAAAAGCCCTTATTGCACAAGGGGGAAAACCTACATATGAAGAAAATCAAGACAATTTCCCATCCACCAGTTACAACGAGAAACCCCGCACGTGGGCGAGAAACAAAAATGTCACTAATGATGGTGTGGTGGACGCCAAGGTCCTAATTAGTGCTCCGAAGCAAAACACCCAGACATACCAACAACTGCAAAATAACAATCGAAACAACACACAAGGTAACACGGTATCACAACAACCACCCAAAAATCAAATCAACAATCTAAATAATCAAGGGGGACCACCCCCATGAAATAAAAAATCCCCCCAAGCAAAAGTACACAGCCCTTGGGGAACCAATTGAAGCGGTCATGAACAAACTAATAAATGAAAATCTCATCAAAATTCTCACTTATGAGAACTATCAGGAACCCTGAGTGAAACCACTGTGGTACAATGAGAATCACCTTTGTGATTTTCAAAAAATAAAGGGGCACACAACAACTAGTTGCATGAGGTTAAAAAATTTGACCCAAGACCTCATTGATGACAAGATCATAAATGTTGAGCAACCAGTTGGAAATCAGGACCTAAAAATATACATGAATTCGATGCCAGATCATAACCAAGGGAACAACTGCAAAAAGACCAAGTATTCCAATGTGAACCATGTGTATGACCATGTTGTTGCATCTCTAGAAGAAATGGTCACTATTGTTAGCATCAAAGGATCCAAAGCTGATTGTGGAGTCACCACACGTGGTGACAAGATCACCATTATTGGACCATCACAACCACCTAGGGCATCCACCTCCAATCCAAAATCCATTCCTAAAGGTTACAATGTCCTAGACCAACTGAAAAGAACCCCCGCTCAGATCTCCATCATGGAGTTGTTGAAGATATCATCCGCACATAGAAAAATTGTAGAGGAAGCCTTGGCTTCATCCACTGTCTCCACAGATCTTGATGTGGATCAGTTCCAAGCTATGGTTAGAAATATCACCACCCCAAGTCTCCTAACATTCTTCAATTAGGACTTTCCCACTCAACCATCTCACAATCATGCACTTGACCTTGAAGTATTGGTTCATAAAATCAAAGTCAAAAGGGTCTTGGTGGATGGGGGTGCAGGTCTAAATATCTGTTCACTCAAATTAATAAAGAATTTGGGATTCTCAGAGGATGCCATTGAAAAAGAAAAGGGTATCACAATCATAGCATATGATGATCAAGAAAGAGTGTCTCATGGCACTATCCAACTCCCTATTCAAGTAGGGTCCACCATTATGGAAACCACATGTCAGGTCCTTGACCTTGATTTTCCTTATAACATTCTCCTGGGGTGTCCATGAATCCATGGGATGCAAGTAGTCACTTCCACCTTCCATTAGTGTGTCAAATTCCCATATCAAAATCAAGAGGTCATGGTCCATTCTGATCCCAAACCCTTTGCCTACTGTAAGAGCCTGAAATCAAAATACTATAAAATCCCCCAAGCCCCAAAGAATGATGAAGGCCCTACCACTCTATATGTAGACCTAGCTACATTAGCCTCCACTTTTCAGACAAAGACACCCGCTATTCTTGATATATCTAAAATCAAGGTCATTATCCAAGAGAATGGGTGTGGGTATTACAAAATGAAGAAAAGTGCTTTCGTCATAGGAGAGTTACCTCAATCTCCTAGGTCTCATGGACAACCCAAACTGGCTAAAACATCATCCCAAACTTTCAAAGTAGACCCTTCTAGATTCAGATGTTGGGGGGATCTAATTCAGGAAATAGTAGATGAGAAAGACATATCAAGCTTAGTATACCAAGATGAAAGGCTTGCACCTGATCTTCCAATGGATGAGAGCGGCAAAGGATTACAAATGATGTTGGTATGGGCTATAACAAAAACAAGAAACTGGGACAAAATGACAATGGGCTTCTAGTACCTCTCATTCCAGAGAAGCGTATGAGAAATATTGGCCTTGAATGTACCCCTCCAAAGGTAACCATACTTGGAAAAGGTGCCTTGGTTAGAAAGGTCAAATATCCCCCTCAGCTATCAACAACCGCCCTTCAGTTACCAGTATCCACAGGTCTACCCTTAGACAACTTTACCTTTGACATAACTGATGTATGTAGTAGTGATGAGGATCCCATAACTGACTTGCCAATGATTTTCAAAGATTCCTCCCTGTTCATGATTAGTACCTTGTATTTTGAGTCAGACCATCAAAACCATGAAATAAACCTAGTCTATCCTCAACTCATCGATTACAACCAATGAGGACCACCAATTCTGGACACATTAAAAAATGATGAGGCACTCTCAGAATTCATGGGATTGTGAGATACAATACCATATGGAAATCACAAGGCTGGGTTCAACATCATACTAGACACACATGCCTATTAGGAGGAAATAATTGAATCCTTCAGTCGTAAAAGTGAAAATTTGAGAATAATCTCTAGGTATTTGAGTGAAAACAACACTGTGACACTCTCTAACTTGAAAATAGTAAAAATAAAGGATGTATCCAATGGTGAAAACCTCTCTGAGGCACTGGAGGATGAGGGATTCAATCTTCCTCTTTGTGCAATTCATCAAGAAAAGTTAGAGTTCCTAGTAGAGAAGTGCAATCCAGTCAACTTGGGAATAGAGGAATTGCCACGTATAACATTCTATGCAAAATCCCTTCTCATAGAAGAGAAAGAGATCTTGGATACATTCCTAAAAGAAAGAAAAATAAACTTTGCATGGACCTACGTCAACATGCCTAGACTTGATCCAGAGGTTGTAGTTCAACACCTAACTGTATATCTCGACGCAAAGCCAGTGAGACAAAAGCTCAGAAAGATGCATCCCTAGATAGCCTCATTGGTCAAAATGGAATTAGAAAAGCTCCTAGATGTTAGGTTTATACATCCAATTGACTATCCAGAGTGGGTCTCAAACCTTGTGCGTATTTCAAAACCCATAGGGGGAATCTATACCGATTTCAGAGACCTCAACAAATCATGTCCCAAGAATGACTTCCCACTTCCAAAAATTGACATGATTATGGATATGATAGCAAGGAATGAGATGCTATATTTGATGGATGAATTCTCAAGCTACAACCAGATCATGATAGCAAAAGATGACCAACATAAAACAACCTTCACCTGCCCATGGGGGAAATATTGCTAGAATATGATGTCGTTCGGGTTGAAGAATGCAGGAGCAACCTATCAGAGGGCCATGACACTAATCTTTCATGACATGATCCACAAAACTGTGGAAGATTACATGGATGCCATACTGGCCAAATCAAAGAAAAGACAAGATCACATAGCAGCATTGGGCTCCATATTTGATAGGTTAGAAGAATACAAATTTAGAATCAATCCAAAAAAGTGTCTTTAGGGTCCAATAGGGAAAGATCCTTGGTTATATTGTGCCAATGAGAGGGATTGAGATAGATCCTACCAAGGTCAAGGAAATTCTCAAAATGGAGGCACCAAAGACAATGAAACAACTAAGGAGCCTACAAGGAAGACTCCAGTCCATTCATTGATTCATAGCACAACTAGCAGACAAGGTTGTCCCCTACTCTCACTTACTCCACAAGGGAGTAGCATATAAGTGGGATGAGAAGTGTGATTAGGCCTTCAATAAGATCAAGGATTACTTACTCACATTGCTAGTCCTCATGCCACCAATTCTAGGAAAACATTTGATCTTATACATATCAGCAACAACGACAACTCTTGGTGCTCTCTTAGCACAACATGATGAAAATGGAAAAGAGAGAGCTATCTATTATATCAGCCGAACTATGGTGGGCCATGAAATAAACTATACATCCATTGAGAAAGCTTGTCTATTAGTTATGTTTGCAACACAAAAATTTAGACATTACATGCTAGCACATCAAATAAAGCTCATTGCAAAGATAGACCCCCTTAAGTACTTGGTTTCCAAAGAAACTCTCATAGGATGAATGACTAAGTGGGTTATGATCCTGATAGAGAATGATAATGAGTATGTGGAATACAAGGCCATAAAAGGATAAGAAATTGCAGATCAACTGGCAGAAGCACCGATATGTGTAGAGAACCCATTTGGATCAGAGTTCCCTGACGAATCAATCTTCAACTTAAGTGTGGTGGATCACTGGAAAATGTACTTTGATGGATCTTGCACACAACATGGGTCTGGAGTAGGGATCTTCTTCATCACCCCATAAGGGGATTGCATACCAAAATCATAAAAGATGTCATTCCCATGCAAAAATAACATAGTAGAATATGAAGCTCTTGTCATAGGGCCAAGAATAGCAGTGCAATGGAAAATAATGGCACTTAGGGTCTATGGGTATTCACAACTCATAATCAATCAATTCAACGAGTATCAAATAAAGGATGACAAGTTGACTCCCTACAAAAAATTGGTGGAAAGTCTTAAGGAGTTCTTCATTGATATCACATTTGAGCAACTACCAGGAGAAAACAATAGATCAGCAAATGCAATGGCTACAATTGGATCACTCCTAGAAATCCCACACAACATCCCAAATCAATAATTCCTCATAGAGCAACTTCTCATGCCTGCATTAAAGGTACCAGAGTCTGAATTTGTGTGCGAAATCATTGGTCTCGATGATCCCTGGTACCATGATATATACACTTACCTAAGAATAGGGGTCCTCCCCATTGACATAACCCTCAAAAGAGCCTTTGTCAAAAAGTCATCTCATTTTGTCATCCTAGGAGATACCCTTTACTGTAGAAGCATTGAAGGGACCCTTTTACGTTGCGTAAAAACTAAGGAGGCATTAACTACCTTAATTGAAGTACATAATGGAATTTGTGGTTCACATTCGAGTGGTATGACCTTGGCCAAGAAATTTCTAAGGACACTATACTATTGGCCTTCCATGGAAAGGGAAGCACATGACTACATCCAGAGGTGTTTTCAATGTCAGCAACATGGGGACCTCATCCATGCACCAACCCAAGAACTCCACCCAATTGTCACACCTTGGCCCTTTTCATAGTGGGGGCTCGATCTCATTGGATAAATCACCCCCACCTCATCCAGTGGACATAAATTTATCATTACTGCCATTGAGTATTTCACAAAGTGGGTAGAAGCTATCCCCATGACTTATATCATAGGAAAACAGATATCAAATTTCATCCTGAACTACTTAATTTGTCATTATGGTGTCCCTCAAGCCATTATCTCAAATAATAGGACACCCTTCAAGAATCAAGATGTTCGTGACCTATGCCACAAGTTTAAAATCCATCATCACTTTTCCACTCCGTACTATCCCTAAGGAAATGGCCAAGCTGAGGCTACAAATAAAACCATCCTGAAAATCCTCAAAAAGACGGTGAATGATGTTGGTCATGATTGGCACCTCCAATTGAATCCTGCCCTATGGGCCTACCGAACAAGTATCCACACACCAACACGTGCCACCCCATTCTCCCTAGTCTATGGATTAGAAGCCATATTCCCTATCAAGATCAAGCTCTTGTCATTGAGAATATCATTGAAAAATCTCATTACAGATGAAGAATACCATGTATCATGACTGAATGATCTGGAACTACTGGGTGAGCGGCACATGGATGCCTTAAACCATTTGCAAGTATATTAGAATCAACTCAAGTAGAGTTATAACAAGAAGTTCAAGAGTCAGACCTTCCAAGTTGGATAACTTGTGCTCAAGGAGAATCAGAAGAATGTTCAAAACCCAGATAGCAAGGGCAGGTTTGAACCCAATTGGCTAGGACCATCGTCATCACAATAAGCTACAAGTTAGGGGCATATTAGTTATCAATATCCAAAGGGGAACCTCTACAAGAACCTATGAACAACTCTCATCTCAAAAAGTTTTATGCCTAAACTTTCAAGGTATAAAACTAAAAAATACAAAAAAAAAAAATGTTCTGAAAAAATGGTCACCTTGATGAAAATGTAAAAAATAGGCATCTTGGTGACAACAAAAAAATAAAAAAATAAAAAATCCAAAAAAATTAGAAAAATGATTAAAAATAGTAAAGAAAAAAATAATTCTCTAGTGAAAATCACTTCGGTGGCACTTTGGGCAAGTACCTTGGTGAAAACCTAGAAAACAGGCAACCTTGTGTAAATAAGCACCTTCCATCCACTAGAATCTTCACGGTTTGTTCTGCATCATCCATCCATCACGCTTCCATCATCCATCTTATTCCACATGTCCATCCATCACCCATCTGCATCCGCATCATAGCTTGGTCCTGTATTTGTATCATGATCCCTCCTAGTACTACTCAACATATTCTCAAGGTCATTTTTTCTTGCCTTTATTGGAGTAGTCTATTTCACCACGCTAGGGGCATATTCTCATCAGATTGGATTTGTGTATATTCTTGAAGTCTTCAAAAAATCTAGAAAATCCAAAAACATCAGAAAATCAAAATCCATAAAACAAGAAAATATGAAAACATTCAAACATATCAAAATCCCAAAAATAGGTCAAAAAATGTCAGTAAAAAAAAGTAAAAAAATAGAGTAATCTTTCCGAACTACATTATCTCTAAGCTTTGAATGTAGGAAAGGTTGATCTTTGATCATCCCCTGAGACACTTAGGTCAGTCCTTTAGGAGTCTGTCATAATAAACTAGCAATCCACTTGTTTATATCTCATCAATAATCAAGTCTATGTCAGTCGAAATACGTGGTCTTTGCGTGTATAACATAAGCAAGGCTAATCTGTTGATCAACCCCCAAGGCCCCTAGGATAGGTCTTTAGGCTAGTTTCTTGGTCGAAATTTTAGAAAACCCCAAAACATTTGAAAATTGAAAATCAAAACATTTGTAAAATCTCAAAAATACCAAAAAAATAGCCTCAAAACATTTCAAAAACATCAAAAACATCCAAATATTTGAAAAAATCCATCTATCTCATCTCGCTTTCACCCACAATAAACATCACTCATAATAAACAAGTGTCATCCCCAACCTTTCGTAAAACAGTCGGAAACAAGTCTAGCAGGTTAGAAAGTGAAAAATTAAGCATCAAAGTCTCAAGTCTGGGTCAGTAGGTAAACAAGTTGGTCAATTCTTGGTACTAATATCTCATCATCCAGTTTGTCCCAAATCATCTAATAACATCATGTCCTAGGATGCATCCTTCTGACAATGGACATCAACATTAGGAATCATCGTAGTTTAGTCTTGACTAGTGGTATGAAGAACATTAGCTTGTTTGTTTACTTGATCTTTTTCTTGTTGGCTTATCTTATTGTGCTTATTTTGATGATCTCTTGATGATGTCCTAAATGAAGGGATTTAGAGAGAAAGGAATAAGGAAATGATCATTATCTTTTTATTTTTTGTGCTTGTTGGATATTCTTGTAATATAACCTTGGTCATGCATACTTTGCTTGGTTTGTAGGGAGGGTGTTTTAGGTGTCTTGTTAACCACATAGGAAGGCTTTCCTTCCTATGTTTTGGTATGAGATGTTTGGAATATTTGAACTTCATTTTGAATAAGGTTCCGTATCTTAGGTGTGAACAAGAGTACTCCTATCTAATTATTGAGTCAAAGTACATCACACTAGGTGCAATGCCATCCTAGTTCTTTATACCTTGATGCATCCTGCCTATGTGTATTATCAAACATGAGGTAAATAGCCCTTTTAAAGTCCCAATTCCTGGTAAGAAAATCATCATCATCATAATCATCATCTATAATACATTTGACTGTTGGATGTTCTTATTTCTTCTTTCTTCTCTCCGTGCTAACATGGTACTATGACGGTTAATCAAAATCATCACTAATGCATCCATCCTGCATCCACAAACCATCAACATAATGCATCTCATATAGGAAACATTGTTCATCTCACATGCATTGCATTTCATCATTGCATAATATAGATTGGTTATTCTAAGCATCTCACGAACCATATATTTGCATTCATTACAAAAAAATAAAAGGACAATCACATAGGCATTATTAACTCATTTCATATACATCATCAAAACATCCATTACATCATCACATATACATCATAATATCATTCATTTGCATCCATTACATAATCATATAACATCACATACATATCATCCATTTGCATCATCATATAAGCATTATCATACCATGTACATCATAGCATGTCATATACATAGACATCATCATTAAATGCATTATCAAATAGGTATCATCATAAAATCATCATCACATCATATCATGTGCATCATCATGTTATCCATAAATGCATCACCATATCATACATGAGAAAGATATTGAAAAAGAAAAATAATATATCATCACATCTCATACATTTTATCATCATAATCCATTAGGTGCATAATATAGATTTGTTAGTTTAAGCACTTGCATATCATAACATTTGCATCCATACATCATCATAAAAAGTGCATAGAAAAGATACTAAAAAAGAAATGCATCCATAAATCATTCCATCACATCATAACTTCATATAGAAGCATACATCACATTGCATCACATAAAATAGAATCATCACATAACATTGCATAAAATAAAATGCATACATACATCACATAATATAGAGTCATTGCATCACATATAGAAAATAAGATACATTCATCCATCATGCATAAATAAACTAGAACACATCATATCAGATTGAATCATCTCATATCATATATATCATCAAAATAATAATGCAATTGTCATGGTACATGAATTAGGATTAGATTTTTGTGTGTATCAATCAGTATAATACAATCGCCCATGGGGCTATCAAAAACAAGCCCGTCGATCTCAAAAGAATAGTGTCTCTGATAAAAAAATGAGCTAACCTTGTTGGCTACTCCCCTCACCACCCTGCCTCTCCCTGTGATCCTCTAGAGGCCTGTATCTAGTCTGATGTGAATAATCTGGAACTCATGTCGTTTAAGGCATTGCTTGGTGGTAATGCACCCGATAGTACTCACCCTCTCATATGGCCTCTCGGTATGCTCACATAGACACTGTTCTCTTGGAGGAGGATACAACCATACTTTCCAACTGTTGTCAACAACCCATCTCCTGCACTTCCTGCAGCTCGACGACCTACCGCTGTTGGATGGCCTGATCTCGCTTAGTTGTCAAAGCCAAGACCTATTGTCTTGCTTGGTCTCTCTCTGAGGTAAGCACCTGTATCTAAGCCTATAATTGCAAAATCTGACCGTTCCTCAGGTCTGGCTGTGGTGGTGGCTGGACTGGTGGTTGGTCCTAGTGACCATCTCTCAGTGGGTCCCGTTGCTTGTCCTGGTCCTGGCAACCATCCTTGGGCTAATCCTGATGGCCATCTCTAGGGGCATCCCTCTGATCCCTGTGTTGCTCGAGCTGCTGCTCTGGCTGTCGCAGAGGTGGTCCACCTCCTCCTCTACCCCCACTGCCATCTCCATCACCATCCCCATCTCCTCTACCTCCTCACCCCCACCCCCACCTTGCTAATCGACCTCTGGGTCTCCTCTGTGGTATCTGTGCACTGGGAATTTTCAATCTAATAGGAGGGCGAAACCAATCTTTGTATGCCTATGTAACCCTTGCATCTACTAGCCCTTGATCATATGGCCAAGGCCTAGCCACCAGCTATATGAAACTATCCTTGGCTGGAATCAATTGGCCCCAGGTGGTCTCCCTCGTAGTACATGCAAAGATGGCCATGTACTAAGATTGCCACATACTGGTCATCAGGTCTATCCTGTGCATCCTTGAACTGTCTGGCAACCCGATCTGACAGGTAGCGCTCTATCATCGTATGCTCCCTGCCTTGCATTAGTCTATCCTGTCTAGCAAAGAAAAATTATTGTACGTCATCGTACCAGGTGGGCATGCCAAGCCAAAGCCTCCAAGTAAAAGTAGTCATCTCATCGATGACCCTCCGCCAGTAATGGAAGTCGGCTGCCCCTGTGTGTGTGAATGTTAGTCCACCCCTATATCTCTAGACGAATGGATCATCCAGCTCCATGTTGATCGGTGTGACTCATGGGCGGAGCATTGCAATGTGCTCCTAGGCCCAGACATGCAGCAATGTGACCCCTACTCTGATAGCCCTGCTATCATAGTATGAAAAATCATGATCATGGTAGAGGGAGGCCAACATCATTGGCCCCCATGCAAAGCACTCTCTCTGTCAGAGCATCCGCTCCCAAGCAAGACCCCATCCTGGGCTAAAAGATCGGCTGCATCAATCTGGTGCCATAAGTCTTGAGATGATATTGGATATGATTAATTTGAATGTTGGCACTGTTCCCTTGTATCGCTCTAACTTGATCTATCCCTCTAAAAAAATGATCCCGTCCAGGCCTATGACATTATAATAGGCCTCTGTCTCGGCGTCCACATCATAGATGACCCTCTCTCTATGGATTGACAATCGAAGAATACACCACACATCCTCCAGGGTCACTATTGCCTCGCCTATAGGGAAATGAAACGAAGATGTCTCACTATGCTAGCGCTCCACCAGTGTTGTCATCATGCCAAGGTGTGTCTGGATGGCTAGGGCATACACAATGTACCAGAGCCCAATCGCTCCTAAATACTCCTGGAGTAGCTTGTGCAAACTGGGATCCTGAGTCAATCTGCTCAAAATTGAGGACTTGTGCTCTCATGAATGGACCGGCTCCATGTCCTCCTACATCAGTAAAGTCACCATGTTAAGTTTCATAAAAAAATGAGATCTTTCTTGGAGTTTGTGCACCTAAAACAACAAATGCATCGCTATTTGCAATGGTGTTGTTGTTTGGAAACTCCAAACTATGCCACTGGAGACCAAAAAGTCCCAAACTCCGCCACTTTAGTGCACTTTAAAAGTGTTCTGATTTGACCCCCTAAACCTAAATTGCAAACTGGATCGTCGCGGTGCTATTCACAAATGTGGTGAACTTTGATGCTAAACCCTAATTTCTAATTTGTGCCACCATGGCACAACTCTCATTAGTGGCACACTTTAATCCTACACGATGTTGATTTAAGGTTTTCAGTGGTGCCAAACAACGCCGCTTGAATTTGTTTGACTTTAGACCCTAATTAATGCACTCAAAAATTGAAATTAAAGGTCGGGACAAGATGACTTACCACTGGTCCTATGTCAGGTAGTTGCTGGTGCACTCAAACACACTTGGAAATGTGTCATCGAAGCATGTATTACACCATCTCGATTAGTGCACAGAGCTCAAAACACAAGAATTTCCAAAGGCTAGGTGTGGAAATGAATTGGAAGTGGCCCCTCGAGGCCTATTTAAGCTTGAAAGGTAGGGTTTTTTGACCCTGTTTAGCCATCTAGCTAGGGTTTTGGATCCTCGAGCCCATTTTTTCCCAACCGAGGGTTGTTTTGCATCATTTTTTTGCATTTTTGCATATTTTTGGCATCCTGAACCCTTTCTAGACCCGTCGAGTAGCTTGCCCTCTTTTTTTGCGAGATCACCCAAAAATCAAAATTTTCATCCGATCTCTTGAGGGGGTAGTATATCAGCATGTTTCTTCTCACTGGGGTAGCAGTGGGACATTTAGAAAATTAAGAAAATTTTGAATTTTGATCATGATGAGTTTATTCTTTGAACCAATGCAGCAGGCACATTGCTTCAAAGAGGGGAAAAAGGTAGACACGAAAAATGTACGGATTGATCTTATACACCTGATCCTGATTAATAATACCACTTCATCCTAAATCATCTCCTTTGCTAGTCATTTAATTAAATAATCTTTATTTAATTGAATTCATCACCTTTCATCTCTTAATTAAATAAATCATTTTTTATCTAATTAATTCATCATCTCATGTAAATTAAATAAATCATTTTATTTAATTAGCTTCTATAGTCTCTCTTTAATTAAATAATTCATTTTATTTAATTAAATCTCTAAAGTCATTCTATTAAATTAAATAAATTAATCTTTATCTTATTTAATCTAACATCATCCCTCCTTAATTAAATAAATAAAAATCTTTATTTAATTAAATCTAAATCATATTACTCTCATTTTGATTTAAATTAATCCAAAAGCCTAAGTCAAAATGGTCAAATCAACTAATCTCCCTCTTAATTAATCAAATCCTGATTAATGCTAGTCTTAATCACCAAATCCTCTAGATTTTGCAACTTTCTCATGAAAATCATTTCAATTTATTTATTAAATCTTCAATTACTTTAAAGAAGGTATCAAAAAGGGAATATTCTCCAAGTTTGAAAAATCCCTCCAAAAGGGTTTGCACATCCAACAAGGAATTTAAGTTTCTTACATTTCCTTTGCCTTGAGCCAAGTGTCATTAACTTCATTCTCTTCTCCCTCCAACTTGTCATTTCATCCATTTTGAAATTCCACCTAATTGCATTTAATTGCACATTCACCAAAATGTGCTCCACCTTTGTCCACTCACATGTTGACAAGTGGCTTCATGCTATTGGTTGGTATTTTGTCCCACATTCATCTATTTTTCCTCATCCTCCATCTTTCACATCTATAAATAAGAGTCTCTCATTTGGATTTTGGATCCAAAACTTCATGCAAAGAAATTATCTTGAGATTTTGAATTTTCTGATCCATTTTTCATCCATTTTCACATTTTCATAGCTAGGTTATGCAGGAATTTCACCAAGGAAGCATAAAATATTCATCAAGTCATCATTCAAGCTTACAATGGATTGGAAAAGGGCCATTTTCCACATCAAAATGACACCAATTCCCCCATGGGATTGAGAGTTTTTTTGCATTAGATAGGATTCAACAACTTTCTTTATTGTGTTCTTCACTTATTTCTTGTTTATTTGCATTTCAAATGAATTCCATGGGGAATGTTGATTTAACTTGCATAATGAACTAATTGTGTGATTGTTCTTTGTGTTTGTCTAGGTCTAACATCACCATTCACACTATCCTAAACCACATTTGATAATTTTTGTGCTACAATCGCTTTGCCTAAACGCATTTGCTTCCCTTTGTAATGCATTCGACTACTCTAACCCACATTTGATTTCCAGAATAATGCAATTTCCTTATTGTGCCACATATGTGACTTGTAGTGACACATTCACTTAACCTGAGTCGCATTTGAAATTCTGCAACGCATTTGATGAGCCTAGTTTTTGGTCAAACTTTGGGTAGAATCTATAGTCCATTTGTAGGCAGTGTCATGAACTTTAGTAGTTGAGTTAATATTTGCATAATGTTTCCCTCAAACCATTGGAATTGGGTTTAATCCTATTCCTGTGAATTTTTAATGACATTGGCATATTATGTGGATTATCTATATTGATTTTGTGTATGGTTGATGAATGTTCTTTAAGGTGATTATAGATGTGCAATTATTATGCGTACTAACATTGCTATGCAAGACACAATTTGTGGATGCTAAGTTGAGAAAGGAAACCGACAGATGGTCATGTAGGGGAATCATTCAAAGGAGTCAATTGAAGGACAATGGAAATAGATTCCCCACGATAGTCAATTGTAACTACCTTGTATTTATGGAATTAAGCAATCGCGGGCATTACTGCAGCACTGAGTCCATGTTTGGGAATGCATGTCTGACTAGATTCCCTGCAGACATAACCGCTCTGCCACTCTTTTCCTCATTTTCCCTAAATGGAATCCTCTCAGTTAGTTAGAGTGGACCACCCTATTTAGATAGTAGTATAAATAAGGATTCAAATCTTCTTCTTAGGGTTCTTAGTTCTTGATTATTGTTGTTACATGATATCAATGATGCATTAAGCATTCTCCACTTTTCAATGCAACCATGCTGCTACTCTGTTTACACATTTTTCAATGAATGAGATGATAGTTTGAATTTAATAATTTGAGTTTGTATTAGTCTTAGTGGATACTCATCCAAGGGGGCCCACTTGGTGAGTAATCCATTTAGAGTAATTAGTTTAGTTATCATTTCCTATTATTTACTTAGTTCAAAATCTGCCATCAACTATTCCTGTAGCCACTAGAATTTTATTCTATCTGTTCCTGCAACCAAAGCAAATAGAGTAGTTTCCTATTTTTTCACCCATATCTTTATTCTTGTTATGCATTTCAGCTTAGCATAGTTGTTAATTAATTCTCAATTTCACTTTATTTCTTTCCAAGCAATTTACTTTCCAGTATTACGTTTCTCTTAGTTGTAGTGTAGACATGGCTTCTTTGAGTTCCTAGTGTGCATACAGTGCTAACCCATTTCAAGTTTATGTCCTTGGGTTGACAAGTTAAATGAACTTTCATGGTGATTGAGATAGCTATTCAGGTTAGATTCCCAATCTCTGAATCATGGCTGTAAAGGTCTAGTTATTGAATCATTGTAGGAGGCTGACATTTTTGGCACCATTGACGGGGATGGTGTCAAGCTAGGAAGTTCTTTGGAATCATTGATAGTTTCTCTACCATAGAACTTCTCCTGAGTTGTTCTTAGAATACCCCTTGCTTAGATAAGTAATGATCTGCTATTCTTTTTCTCATTCTTTGTGTGAGTTAGTTGATGTTGAGTTGATACTGCATACTTTCTTCTTAATGATCTTGATCCATTTCAACTAGTTGAGCTTCCAAATCTGCTTGGAAATGAAGAAGAAGAACCATTTCCCTTTGCTGACGCATATCCTAATCTAACTAATTTTGAAGCCTCCATTAGAGACCAAAACTAGATTAATAACCATTTTTCCCTGGGAATCCATCAAGAAGACATAGGTGATACCTTCTTGTTTGAGTTTGGCATGCTCTACGATAGTTATGACTATACCACTAATGCTCATAGGCTTAAGCTATTTCTTACCACTTTAAAAGAAGCTGCACTAAGATGATTTATGAGTCTAGGTAGAGACATTGTGGAGACTTGGGAGGATATGAAGACAAAGTTCCTTGAAAAATACAAGAAATATTGTAGGGACATTGATACGAGAGGAGGTAATTTCTTTAGAATGAAGGAAAAGGAAGATGAGAGCTTGGAAGATTACATTTCAAGGTTTTTGTTTTGCATGTAGAAATCTCCACATCATACACTCAATGAAGAATCACAAAGCTAATTTTCTTGAGAGGAGTCAATGAGAGTTGCATTGATGCTTTGGACCTGATGGCAAGAGGAGATATCTTCCAAGTTCCTTGGGAGGATATCAAGAAAATATGTCAAAACTATTCCAAAGCAGCTTCAAAGGAAGGGAGAGCTTACCCAACTTCTATGGGTAAGTCATCTACCAATGGATTTTTAGGGATGGAGATTACTAATTTGTTGGCAGACTTCAAGTAGGATATTACAAATAATCTAGCTGCTCAACTGGATACACTTCAGGCCAAAGAAAAACATGAGGTAGGGGCAACGTTGGCATAATACTATCCTCATTGTAGAAAAAAGAAGAAGGACTATAGATGTAAGATGGTAGCTAACAGTGACAACAATATTCCACCTGAGTTCAAACCAATATAGACTGAGGAAGGTTGAGTCTACCTCATTGCACAAAGGAAGCTAGGGGCTCCAAGACAAGGTATGCCACTAGATCCACTATCTTTTTTTGGGTCAAACCAGAAAACTAGTTACATGCAACCATCTTCTCAACCCCAACAACCTACTGTAATGCCTCCACCTACTAATTCAAGCTCCAATGCACCCAAACCTACTCAACTACTAGCTCAACCAACACCCAATCCAAATGACAAACCACAAGAACACCCTTCATTCTTTGTCGATCCAAATCAATTCACTACACATGTTGCAAGTGTTAGTGACATCCATTTGTGTTCAAGAACCACTTTCCCAACTCCTTCCACACCCATCATCACTGAGCTACTTGTGGAAGAGGAACCTCTAAATGATCCTATTCAACTAATTGAACCTAAAAATCCTAAGGTCACCCTAGGAGGATATCCTATCATTCTTGGAAGGACATGGTTAGCAACAAAAGATGCTTATATTGGGTGTGGGTTAGGTGACATGACTATTTATGATGGAAGGAGTACTAAAAATCTTGTTCTTTATCCTCCTGCTCAACTAACCCATGATGAAGAGGATTTTGTATGGCCACATGTTGCTGAAGAAGCCGAGGAAGTTAACTTAGTGGCACAACTCATGATGTTAGGTAAAATCATTTTCTTGCAGCTTCAAGATGAAGATGAAGTGTCATCTAGAATAATTCAAAACCATTATGAAGTGGAAGAAGCATCATCTTCTACTTCGGTCAAGACACTTTTGATTACTTTTCTTGCAGCCACTCCGCCCGCGGACAAACTTCCTGCAACCACTATGTCTGCAAAGAAACTTCCTGTAGCAACAGGCATGTTCCATACCATGCTACCATATGAACTTAAGGTACCATGTGTTAATAAAGCAGCTATGATAGAATTGACTATTCCAGTATAGGTGTCTGAAGGAAGATATTTTAATATTAACAAGTTAAGTGAAGAACAACAATTGCAATTGGTAGACTTACTGAAGTCTCATCAATATGCATGTGCATAAGACTATCATGATATGAAGGGACTAGATCCTAACTCTACACTCATAGGATCTACATCAAAGAAGATTTTCAACCAATAAGGCATCCTAAATGAAGAATCAACCTTTCATTGGGATGAATTGTTAAAGCAAAGCTACATAAATTATTAATCTATCTTATTTTAGATAGCTAGTGGGTGTCTCCATTAGTAATCATGCCAAAGAAGGAAGGAAAGTGGCGAGTTTGTGTTGATTATAGAAAAATTAATGCTACCACTAAGAAAGACCATTTCCCCTTGCCTTTGTAGAACAAGTTTTGGACTCACTTACAGTAAAACGGTACTTTTCTTTCCTAGATGGATTCAGTGACTACAACCAGATTCCAATTGCACTTGAGGACCAGGAGAAGATGACTTTCACCTACCTATGGGGAACGTATGCTTATTCAGTACTTCCTTTTGGCCTATGCAATGAACCTGCAACTTTCCAAAGAGTATTCATTAGCATATTTTTAGACATCTCCCTTGACTGCATGAAGATCTATATGGATGACTTTACCACCTATGGTGTTGATTTTAATGAAGCATTGGAGAATCTTAGGAAGGCCCTACAAAGGTGTGAAGACCAAAACCTATCCTTGAATAGTGAAGAGTGCTTCATGATGATGTAGGAAAGTGTAGTTCTTGGCTACTACATTTCTCACAAAGGAATCCAAGTCGACCCTGCAAAAATTGAGGAAGAGTTCCTGCAGCAATTCACTCAACGTCCAACATATGAGCTTCCTACAATCAAAAGTGGTGGACCTAGCATCCCACCTTTTGGATAAATTAAGGTACATACTTTTCATAATAAAATATTTCCACTTTAGTGGAAATCCATTTCTTCACCCACCCGCCCATCCGTCCATCTGTATCACCTTTCTCTCTCTTCCATCATTTCATTCCACCTCACTTCACTTCACTTCACCTTCATTAATTGCTCAAATATTTCTTAAAAAAGGAGAAACCGTACTTTCTCTCCCTGATATTTGCTACGCATCCATCACACGCTCAGGTATGTACATGGTAATTCTCATCTCTTAATTTCCTTTTAAGTGCATTTATTTAATCATGGTAGGTTGCTATAGGTGATTACATAATATGTCAGTACTTCTTGTCAATTCACCAGTCCCTTCTCACATGTGTGGACACATGTCCAAATTTAGGTTGGGGGGGAATAAAAAATTGCAAATATACTGCCCATGTGTTAAATCATAATTTGGCTAGATCAAAAAATTTAAATAAGATGATTTGAAAATTTGGCTCGCATGTGTGAAGTGATGTTAATTGAGCTGCCAATTTTTCTCTCATTTATCACCCCTTTTTCTCGCCTTAATTCCTTAATTGCCTTGTCATAGTCTTGAGTTATAAGTAGTAAATGGTGAAAATAGAGAGAAAAAAAAAGGGAAATTCAGTCGACACTAGTAGTGTAAATTTAGTAGGAAAGTGTTGGCTTTCAGACAAGAATTGTAAGAGGAAAGAAGTTTTCTAGAGTGACAGTGATTTCAGACAATGGGAGGTGGATTAATTCGAAATGAGCCCTCTGTTGGGACTGCAAAATCTGATATTTTCACATGTTGGTTTTACTCATAAACTTCCAGATTTGGTCCTACTATGTGCATATTCCACTCATATTTTGCTATATTGTCCCATTGAATCCATTGAGTCATGCATTTTTTACATCATGGTCTGTATCGGTGTGAAAATACCATTGTCTCCCTGACCCATTATGTGTTTTCTGCTAACATAAGTCTGTGTTGCCTTTCGACAAGACCCATTTGTTGTCATAGTGATCAAAATTTTCTTGCAGGCACCATTCAGCAGGAGTTCTTCATGGTCTCGGCGACAGGCATGGTATGGATTCATTTCGGCCAAACTTGTTGGTATCGGCATAATGTTATAACGAATTGCTTTGTCTTACCGATTTGCTCATGTGGGTCTCCTTTAGTGAGAGATTGTTTTCGACATTGGGTCTTGGCGAGACCATATTGTCTCATCGACCGACGGTGGGGGAATAGACTTATCGCAAGAGACTCTTCTTTGAAGTAAGGTCATAGCGAACTTCCTTTGTCTTTTTGATCGGCAACATAATGATATACTCTTCGGTTGGCATTCTCTTGGCGAACAAGTGTGCTTGGGGCTTTTGGTGTAGTACAGAGAACTCTATATAACATCTCCCCGACTTTGAAAGTCACAGCGAAGTGGATGAAATGAAGATTGCACATCGGAAGGAGTACATATATGTCACAGTGACATACAAAAGGAAAGGGGAGACGTTCGGTGAAACACAATGTGATCTACATAGGGTCTCTCCGATGCCATTAGGTTATAGCGATAGTGGATCAAACATAGGTTCATTTCGGTAAGATATTTTCTTGTGTCTCGGCCATTGGAACAAACATAATATATGTGCTCTCGATATGAAAAAAGGGTTTTCGATATGATGTCTCACTGACATCGCAGAGCTATAGCAAAACATAAAGAGGACAAATGGATACTTCTTGACTTTGGCATAGCGAACAAATGGTCACGGTGAAACACAAAGAGCACGGGATGACATCGATCAATATTATAATTGCGTTCGACATACTGTTGCATTGTCTTAGCGACTAGTTCACTGATGATTAATAAAATTAAAACACTCTAGCCGACATGTGAGTTTCTGTTAAATGTCATTGGAAGATGACTTGATTGGAGCCCGATTTTTATGGTGGCCGACATGGTTTAGAAGCAATTTGTTTCCTGATTGCTGATGTATATATATGCACCCCGATTGTAATTGATTATCATCATATTTTAGATCACAGACAGTAGATTAGGAATGGCTACATTAGAATAGCTTTCTCTTATCAGAGACTATGTGCATGTTTTAAAATGGCGAATTCAATGAAAATCAGCTGATGTGGCAGGTTATTTCTGGTGTCAATTGTATGCTGACTTTATTGAAAAGCACTACTAAGCTGTCTCCGGGTTGATTCTTTCTGGTTGTTTAAATTTAAGTAACGAGCTTATTTTTAGTTTATAAGTGAACATTTGTTGTATATGTGTGATTAATTGACTGGTTCTCTCAAGTAGAGATTAAATACTTTTTGTTGATCATATTAATCAGGAAGATTCATTTGGATTATTAAAGTAGAGCTTAGTAGTCATAATCCAACATTGTTTATACAAGTTATGAAAAGATCATATGCCTGCAATTTGATTTTCTGCCAGAATAAGTTTCCCACTTCTGTTTCATTTGACTTTGCATACCAAACAAGGCATTGGTCTCTGTATTTCATCATTTGATTCAGTCAGTTTCTTTATATCTTGTTTATTAAGCATTTTAGGATTTAGATCAGAAGATTGCTTTTGTTATTGCTATCAAGTTTGGTTTCATTTGTTCACTCCGATCTGCCATTCTGGACAAAGCATTTTAGAAGGATAATCATAAGATAAGTCTGCTCAATTCAAAAGGTATACCTGCCTAGGTCTGGCAGCACCTGAAGAGTAGAAGGTTGAAATCTTTTGACCTTGTCTATTACCCTAAAGCATATCAAGAGATTGGCAGCCTCTTGAGGCATTCAACCTGTGTTTTTGAGAGCTAACAAATTGGCGACTCTGCTGGGGATTACATCAGAAAATTCAGTTGAAGACCATCATATAGAGTCAGTGAAGAAAAGGATATAATTTGAGAAGATTCAGAAAGAGTGATTCCGCTGGGGAAAAGATAATAAATAATCATTTTCCTACTTTTGGAAAATTAGGTGGCGACTCTGAAAAAAATTTGATGAAGAATGGAATTTATATATGGAACAAAGGATTACACAAATGCAAGAAGTTATTGGGCCCCTCAATCGCCTGATAATACAATTTGAAATTTCTACAATGGATACAGTGCATATCATGCATAATAGAATATGTACCCACCTGTCCCTCCCCATCTGTGCAGGACAATGATCAAGCAATTCGATCTGACAGGGTTTCAACGGTACCCTTACCCTATGGATATGAATTGGAGAAGCCTTGTCCCTAAGTTTATAGGGAGTAACACAATCACTGCTGAGGATCATTTGAGGAGCTTCAATGATTTCATTGAGGGTTTGGATATGCCATATGAGGATTTACATATGAGGCTGTTTATGATATCACTTATTGAAGATACTAGGGATTGGTTCAATAGCCTACCAATAGCTTCTATTAAATCTCTCCAAGGATTTCAGGATCGATTTCTCGAGGAATATGGAGATCTATCTGTACCAAATTGGGCTTCCCATGGGTTATTGGAGATTCAAGAAAATCATAATTTGCAGCAATATGTATGCCGGGATCAACAATTTGAAGAAGAAGCTAGGTATGTGTATACTCAAAGCTAGGACTTCAACACACAGCCAGAGTACGGAATTTACCCCTTTGATGCATTTCTTTGCATAAGGAAGTATGAAGGAGAAGATTTGACTTCTCTGTACAATAGGATGATAAGTGTATGTATGCAATTGCCTCCTAACTGTAAGCCTACAAGACCCATTTTTGTTGCACAGTTCATAAAAGCATGGGAGCCTGAATCAACTTATTGGTCAGGGTCATCAATACAACTTGCTTGTGATCACTTGAATAAATTCATGGATGCCATGGAGAAGATAAGGTATGAGAACACTATCAATGTTGATTCAAATGATTGTATTTTTTGAGTATAGAGAAATTGATCAAACAATGCATCCAATGGATGATGAGATATGTGCAAGTCAGTATGATTCCTATGATAGCTTGCATAATGAAGATGAAGGTACAAAATATCTCTCTTGAATAACAAATTGTGATAGGGAGAGCAGTGTGTGTTATGAGGGATCAAATGAGTATTCAGATTTTGAAGATGCACCTGTGGGTTTTGCTCTGCAGCAAGGGGATTCTTCTACCTCTTATGAAGATTAGAATGAAGAGGCAATGGGAAATGTTGATAGTGAATACACAATACCTCCAACTACAGTTGAAAGCTACAAAGATACATTCAATGAAGATGAGGTTTGTAGATTTGAGAATGGTTTCCAAAAATTTTCAGGCCCATTGCATGATGAAGATTTAAAAGAGGATTAGATAATGTTTTGCAAAGGTTTGCCCCAGATTGAATTTCAGGTATTTTCAGATCCACTTGATGTTGAGCAAAAGGTATTTTTAGATAAACAAAGGGATGTGTCAAGTTATGGAACAAATGACTGTGCTGGTAATTTTTCGTTCTCTGATGATCCTCGACCTCTTTTTGATGATGACAAAAGTGATGAGTATGACTATAATAATGAAAATGTGGAAACTTGTTTACTTAGCTATGAGCAAATTTCAGATTTTTTAACTCTTGATTATCAGAGATATATACATAATGGTGATCTTGAAGCTCTGTGTCCAGTTGATGGTGAAACTTTTGGAGTTGACCAAATGCATGTGTCTGTTCAAGAAGAGGTATGTGGTTTTGAAATTTCTAACTCATGTGGGGAAGAATTTTATCTACATACCAAGGATGACAGTGTTCCAAATTTGATTGATTCATATATTCTTAATATTGAAGATTTGAGTCATAGGGATACCAAAGAGGTACAAAAGGTTTCAGATTTGTTTATTTCAGACAGTGTTGATATGACATAATTTTTTGATTTTCAAAAGAAGCACTTTGATGGTAAATTTTCAATACAGCTAGGAGAATGTTTCATAATACATGATAGTGAGAAAGACAATAAGGAATGTTGTATTTCATATGCATGCATTTTGAATGTTGAAAATAACAGGGGTTTGTCTCAAGATGTTGAAGAATTTGAAGTACAAGATGGTGTAGGGATTTTGGGCCAAACCAAGCTTGATGATACTCTAAGAACTTGCAATAACAGTGATAGGAAAGATTTCATGAGTATCTTCAAGAAGAATTTGATGAAATCAACACAAAACCAGGTGTTTGACAGGGGAAAGCTTGGTTTGAGTTTTAGATTGTAACAGCTCAGGACAGGAGAAATTAAAACATAGAGGATTAAGGGTTGCTAGTGCATGGACAGCTCTTGCTTATCCTCTCTAAATTTATTTTCCATGCACAGTAGTTTAGGGTTGTGGTTCACCTTCATTTTGCATCCATTTCACTTCCTTCTTGCATTCATTTTTCATTCATTCCTTTATGTTTCATTTCCATTTCCATTCTGCTCACTGGCTCATCATTTTTGTGTCTGGTCTGCTCACCCAAAGATTCTAGATCCTTGCAATGATCTTACTCTCATTCATCCCCAGACAAAGCCACTGTTGGGACTATAAAATCTGATATTTTCACATGTTGGTTTTACTCATAAAATTCCAGATTTGGTCCTACTATGTGCATATTCCACTCATATTTTTCCATATTGTCCCATTGAATCCATTGAGTCATGCATTTTTTACATCATGGTCTGTATCGGCGTGAGAATACCATTGTCTCCCCGACCCATTTTGCATTTTCTGCTAACATGAGTCTGTGTTGCCTTTCAGCAAGACTCATTTGTTGTCATAGTGATCAAAATTTTCCCTCAGGCACCATTCAGTAGGAGTTCTTCATGGTCTCAGCGACAGGCACGATATGGATTCATTTCGGCCAAACTTGTTGGTATCGGCATAATGTTATAACAACTTGCTTTGTCTTACCGATTTTCTCATGTGGGTCTCCTTCAGTGAGAGATTGTTTTCGGCATTGGGTCTTGGTGAGACCATATTGTCTCACCGACCGGCGGTGGGGGAATAGACTTATTGGTGAGAGACTCTTCTTCGAAGTAAGGTCATAGCGAACTTCCTTTATATTTTCAATCGGCAACATAATGATTTACTCGTCGGTTGGCATTCTCTTGGCGAACAGGTGTGCTCAGGGCTTTCGGTGTAGCAGGGCGAACTCTATATAACGTCTCCCCGACTTTGAAAGTCACAGTGAAGTGGATGAAATGAAGATTGCACATCGACAGGAGTACATATATGTCACAGCGAAATACAAAAGGAAAGGGGAGATGTTCAGTGAAACACAATGTGATCTACATAGGGTCTCTCTGATGCCATTAGGTTACAGTGATAGTGGATCAAACAGAGGTTCATTTTGGTAAGATATTTTCTTGTGTCTCAGCGATTGGAACAAACATAATATATGTGCTCTCGGTATGACAAAAGGGTTTTCGATATGATGTCTCACTGACATTGTAGAGCTATAGCAAAACATAAAGAGGACAAATGGATACTTCTTGACTTCAGCATAGTGAACAAATGGTCATGGTGAAACAGAAAGAGCACGGGATGACAACATCAACATTATAATTGCCTTCGGGATACTGCTGCATTGTCTTAGCGACTGGTTCACTGATGATTAATATGCCGACTTGATTGGAGCCCGATTTTTATCATTGGAAGCTGACTTGATTGGAGCCCAATTTTTATGGTGGCCGACATGGTTTAGAAGCGATTTTTTTCCTGATTGCTGGTGTATATATATGCACCCCGATTGTAATTGATTATCATCATATTTTAGATCAAAGACAGTAGATTAGGAATGGCTACATTAGAATAGCTTTCTCTTATCAGAGACTATGTGCATGTTTTAAAATGGCGAATTCAATGAAAATCAGCTGATGTGGCAGGTTATTTCTAGTGTCAATTGTATGTTGAGTTTATTGAAAAGCATTGCTAGGCTATCTCCAGGTTGATTCTTTCTGGTTGTTTAAATTTAAGTAACAAGCTTATTTTTAGTTTATCAGTGCACATTTGTTGTATCTGTGTGATTAATTGACTGGTTCTCTCAAGTAGAGATTAAATCCTTTTCGTTGATCACAGTAATTAGGAAGATTCATCTGGATTATTAAAGTAGAGCTTAGTAGTCATAATCTGCATTGTTTATACAAGTTATGAAAAGATCATATGCCTGCAATTTGATTTTCTGCCAGAATAAGTTTCCCACTTCTGTTTCATTTGACTTCGCATACCCAACAAGGCATTGGTCTCTATATTTCATCATTTGATTCATTTAGTTTCTTTACATCTATTTATTAAGCATTTTAGGATTTAGATCAGAAGATTGCTTTTGTTATTGCTATCAAGTTTGGTTTCATTTGTTCACTCTGATCTGCCATTGTGGACAAAGCATTTCAGAAGGATAATCATAAGATAAGTCTACTCAATTCAAAAGGTCTACCCGCCTAGGTCTGGCAGCACCTGAAGAGTAGAAGGTTGAAATCTTTTGACCTTGTCTGTTACCCTAAAGCGTATCAAGAGATTGGCAGCCTCTTGAGGCATTCAACCTTCATTTTTGAGAGCTAACAAATTGATGACTCCACTGGGGATTACATCAGAAAATTCGGTTGAAGACCATCATATAGAGTCAGTGAAGAAAAGGATATAATTTGAGAAGATTCAGAAAGAGTGATTCTGCTGGGGAAAAGATCAGAAATAATTATTTTCCTACTTTTGGAAAAGTAGGTGGCGACTCTGAAAAAAGTTTGATGAAGAATGGAATTTGTATATGGAACAAAGGATTACACAAATGCAGGAAGTTATTGGGCCCCTCAATCGCCTGATAATACAATTGGAAATTTCTACAATGGATACAATGAATATCATGCACAACAGAATATGTACCCACCTGTCCCTCCCCATCTGTGCAGGACAATGATCAAGCAATTCGATCTAACAGGGTTTCAACGGTACCCTTACCCTATGGATATGAATTAGAGAAGCCTTGTCCCTAAGTTTACAGGGAGTAACACAATCACTGCTGATGATCATTTTAGGAGCTTCAATGATTTCATCGAGGGTTTGGATATGCCATATGAGGATTTACATATGAGGCTGTTTATGATATCACTTATTGAAGATGCTAGGGATTGGTTCAACAACCTACCGATAGCTTCTATTAAATCTCTCTAAGGATTTTAGGATCGATTTCTCAAGGAATATGGAGATCTGTCTGTACCAAATTGGGCTTCCCATGGGTTATTGGAGATTCAAGAAAATCATAATTTGCAGCAATATGTATGCTAGGATCAACAATTTGAAGAAGAAGCTAGGTATGTGTATACTCAAAGCCAAGACTTCAACACACAGTCAGAGTATGGAATTTACCCCTTTGATGCATTTCTTTGCATAAGGAAGTATGAAGGAGAAGATTTGACTTCTCTGTACAATAGGATGATAAGTGTCTGTATGCAATTGCCTCCTGACTGTAAGCCTACAAGACCCATTTTTGTTGCACAGTTCATAAAAGCATGGGAGCCTGAATCAGCTTATTGGTCAGGGTCATCAATACAGTGTGCCTATGATCACTTGAATAAATTCATTGATGCCATGGAGAAGATAAGGTATGAGAACACTATCAATGTTGATTCAAATGATTGTATTTCTGATGAGTATAGAGAAATTGATCAAACAATGCATCCAATGGATGATGAGATATGTGCAAGTCAGTATGATTCTTGTGATAGCTTGCATAATGAAGATGAAGGTACAAAATATCTCTCTTGCATAACAGATTGTGATAGGGAGAGCAGTGTGTGTTATGAGGGATCAAATGAGTATTCAGATTTTGAAGATGCACTTGTGGGTTTTGATCTGCAGCAAGGGGATTCTTCTACCTCTTATGAAGATCAGAATGAAGAGGCAATGGGAAATGTTGATAGTGAATATACAATATGTCCAACTGCAGTTGAAAGCTATAAAGATACATTCGATGAAGAGGAGGTTTGTAGATTTGAGAATGGTTTCCAAAAATTTTTAGGCCCATTGAATGATGAAGATTTAAAAGAGGATTAGATAATGTCTTGCAAAGGTTTGCCCCAGAATGAATTTAAGGTATTTTCAAATCCACTTGATGTTGAGCAAAAGGTATTTTTAGATAAACAAAGGGATGTGTCAAGTTATGGAACAAATGACTATGCTGGTAATTTTTCATTCTCTGATGATCCTGGGCCTCTTTTTGATGATGACAAAAGTGATGAGTATGACTGTAATAATGAAAATGTGGAAACTTATTTACTCAGCTGTGAGCAAATTTCAGATTTTTTAACTCTTGATTATCAGAGATATAATCATAAGGGTGATCTTGAAGCTTTGTGTCCAGTTGATGGTGAAACTTTTGGAGTTGACCAAATGCATGTGTTTGTTCAAGAAGAGGTATGTGGTTTTGAAATTTCTAACTCATGTGGGGAAGACTTTTATCTACATACCAAGGATGATAGTGTTCCAAATTTGATTGATTCATATATGCTTAATATTGAAGATTTGAGTCATAGGGATACCAAAGAGGTACAAAAGGTTTCAGATTTGTTTATTTCAGACAGTGTTGATATGACATAATTTTTTGATTCTCAAAAGAAGCACTTTGATGGTAAATTTTCAATACAGCTGGGAGAATGTTTCATAATACATGACAGTGAGAAAGACAATAAGGAATGTTGTATTTCATATGCATGCATTTTGAATGTTGAAAATAACAGGGGTTTGTCTCAAGATGTTGAAGAATTTGAACTACAGGATGGTGTAGGGCTTTTGGGCCAAACCAAGCTTGATGATACTCTAAGAACTTGCAATAACAGTGATAGGAAAGATTTCATGAGTATCTTCAAGAAGAATTTGATGAACTCGACACAAAACTAGGTGTTTGATAGGGAAAGCTTTTTTTGAGTTTCAGATTGTAACAGCTCAGGACAAAAGAAATTAAAACACAGAGGATTAAGGGTTGCCAGTGCATGGACAGATCTTGCTTATCCTCTCTAAATTTCTTTTCCATGCATAGTAGTTTAGGGTTGTGGTTCACCTTCATTTTGCATCCATTTCACTTCCTTCTTGCATTCTTTTTGCATTCATTCCTTTATGTTTCATTTCCATTTCCATTCTGCTCATAGGCTCATCATTTTCTGTTTGGTCTGCTCACCCAAAGATTTTGGATCCTTGCAATGATCTTACTCTCATTCATCCCCAGATGGAGCCACTGTTGGGACTGTAAAATATGATATTTTCACATGTTGGTTTTACTCATAAACTTCTATATTTGGTCCTACTGTGTGCATATTCCACTCATATTTTTCCATATTGTCCCATTGAATCCATTGAGTCATGCATTTTTTACATCATGGTCTGTATCGGCGTGAGAATACCATTGTCTCCCCGACCCATTGTGCATTTTCTGCTAACATGAGTCTGTGTTTCCTTTCGGCAAGACTCATTTGTTGTCATAGCAATCAAAATTTTCTTGCAGGCACCATTCAACAGGAGTTCTTCATGGTCTCGGTGATAGGCACAGTAGGGATTCATTTCGGCCAAACTTGTTGGTATCGGCATAATGTTATAACGACTTGCTTTGTCTTACCAATTTTCTCATGTGGGTCTCCTTCGGTGAGAGATTATTTTTGACATTGGGTCTTGGCGAGACCATATTGTCTCACCGACTAGCGGTGGGGGAATAGACTTATCAGCGAGAGACTCTTCTTTGAAGTAAGGTCATAGCGAACTTCCTTTGTCTTTTCGATCGACAACATGATGATATACTCTTTGGTTGGAATTCTCTTGGCGAATAGGTGTGCTCGGGGCTTTCGGTGTTGTATGGAGAACTCTATATAATGTCTCCCCATCTTTGAAAGTCACAGCGAAGCAGATGAAATGAAGATTGCACATCGGTAGGAGTACATATATGTCACAGCGACATATAGGAGGAAAGGGGAGACGTTCGGTGAAATGCAATGTGATCTACAAAGGGTCTCTCCGATGCCATTAGGTTACAACGATAGTGGATCAAATAGAGGTTCATTTCGGTAAGATATTTTCTTGTGTCTCGGCGATTGGAACAAACATAATATATGTGCTCTCGGTATGAAAAAAGGGTTTTCAATATGATGTCTCACCAACATCGCAGAGCTATAGAAAAACATAAAGAGGAAAAATGGATACTTCTTGACTTCGGCGTAGTGAAGAGATGGTCAAGGAAAAACAAAAAGAGCACATGATGACAACGCTCAATGTTATAATTGCCTTCGACATACTGCTGCATTGTCTTAGCGACTGGTTCACGAATGATTAATAAAATTAAAACACTCTTGCTAACATGTGAGTTTCTGTTAAATGTCATTGGAAGCTGACTTGATTGGAGCCCAATTTTTACGGTGGCTGACATGATTTGGAAGTGATTTGTTTCCTGATTGCTGATGCATATATATGCACCCCGATTGTAATTGATTATCATCATATTTTAGATCACAGACAATAGATTAGGAATGGCTACATTAGAATAGCTTTCTCTTATCAGAGACTATGTGCATGTTTTAAAATGGTGAATTCAATGAAAATCAACTAATGTGGCAGGTTATTTCTGGTGTCAATTGTATGTTGAGTTTATTGAAAAGCATTGCTAAGCTGTCTCCAGGTTGATTCTTTTTGGTTGTTTAAATTGAAGTAACAAGATTATTTTTAGTTTATTAGTGCACATTTGCTGTATCTATGTGATTAATTGACTGGTTCTCTCAAGTAGAGATTAAATCCTTTTCGTTGATCACAGTAATAAGGAAGATTCATCTGGATTATTAAAGTAGAGCCTAGTAGTCATAATCCTGCATTGTTTATACAAGTTATGAATAGATCATATGCCTGCAATTTGATTTTCTACCAGAATAAGTTGCCCACTTCTATTTCATTTGACTCCACATACACAACAAGGCACTGGTCTCTATATTTCATCATTTGATTCATTTAGTTTCTTTACATCTGTTTATTAAGCATTTTAGGATTTAGATCAGAAGATTGCTTTTGTTATTGCTATCAAGTTTGGTTTCATTTGTTCACTCCAATCTGTGATTGTGGACAAAGCATTTCAGAAGGATAATCATAAGATAAGTCTGCTTAATTCAAAAGGTATACTCGCCTAGGTCTGGCAGCACCTGAAGAGTAGAAGGTTGAAATCTTTTGATGTTGTCTGTTACCCTAAAGCGTATCAAGAGATTGGCAACCTCTTGAGGCATTCAACCTGTGTTTTTGAGAGCTAACACCCTCAGTTCATGATGTTTTGTTGCAGGATGCACAATGCTTGGTAGAATTCCAACACTATGGATGGTTTGATTATTTCATGAAGCTGGATGGATTTCATGAGGGAATTGCACTCAAATTCACTCAAACATTCTCTGAAGGGAAGGCCATAGTAAAAGGGTTAGAAGTTGTGGCAAATGAGGAGAGAATTTTAGAAGTTTTAGGATTACCTGCTAAGGGAAAGCATTACCCTACCTCTAGGAATGTCAGGTCGACCATAGAAAATTTTTTAGTACATGGCAACCTACTTACTAGCATTGACAAACAGGACGCAAAGAGAATGTCTCTGCCTAAACAATGGAAGTAGGCAATTGTCTACATTATAAGGTATCTCACCTATGAGGGATGTTTTTCAAATGTACATCCGATACATTTCAAGCTCTTGATCCACATGAGGCATGGAAGGAGGATGAACGTGCCCAATGTTCTATACAGTCTTCTCTCCATCATGGCAACCGAGACACAAAAAGGTAGGGACAACTCTGTCTCCCACCATTGCTTGATAAAATTATTGGTTAAGAAATCTTTGCATAGTGTATCTGAGATGTCCTAGGAAGAATTTAAATGTTGATCAATTTAGACCTAAGGAATTGCAAGCCAGGGTTTTACCCCAACCCCGTAGGGTTAGCAGAAGATTAAGCATAGCTAAAACCAATCCTAGTGCTTGAACTTCTGGTGCTAGTTCTAGTATGAATCCTCCTATAGCAACAAAAGAAGCCATAAACATTAGTTCCTCTGAAACAAAGCATTTATAAAAATAAATCTCTTCATCTAATTCTAATGATGATGTCCCCCTACAAACCCTAATAAGAACCAGGGCACAAAGGAAAGAGGCTAAAACAAGAAAAGAAAAAGAAAAATCCCAAACACAACCTGTAGGGAAAGAGGTGCCAAGTGCTGGGAAGAGAAAGGCTAACCCTATTCATCTTGTAGCTAAAGGAAAACGTAAGAGCACCCCTAGGAATTCAAAACCAGATGGGCTGGCATTTTGAATGCCTTCACAAGGAAGCCCTAGGCATGGTGAGACACCACATGGGGACACTGAAGCTCCAATGGAACAAGATCATGTTGAATAAAAAGAAGAGGATATATTTGAGAGATCAAAAAAATAACACTGGTAGACCTTGCTAATATTGCAGAGGAGTTTGAGGATGATCAGGGGTTCCTGTAGCAAAACCAAGAATAAGAGCAGGAGTTTCTATAGCCACAACAAGAAGCACAACAAGAGCCAGAGAAAAACTAGGAACAAGAACAAGAGGTCCTGTAGCAAGAAGGGGGAGAAAAAATAGTACCCCCATAGCTATAGACAACTGGACAACCTGAGTTCATGCAAATAGTACTATATGGGGAGTAGCCATCAACAAAAACCCTGGTAGGAATTTATAACCCTCCCGATTTTACAGTTCATGCAACAATTTTAAATTTATGGAAAGAAATAGAAAGGAGGCAGGAAGAATGGAAAAATGAGAGGAAGAGACTGAAAAAGGAAATCCAAGAAAGGGATGAGGTTATTAAGGAGAGAAATAAGGAGATTGCTACTTTGAAGAAGAAATTAGATGACATTGTGATCCTAGTGCCACAAATTCTAGAATGCAGAGCTCCTCCAAGGGTTTGTGCCCTACACTTGAAAGAGAAATATCTCTCTTTCAAGTTGTCAAAAATTGTTTTAGATTTAAACCCCTCTATTGAAACTCCTACCAAATTCTTCAATGCCTACAGGATTGCTTCCCCTGCGATGAAAAATTTGTTATGTGAATTCTATTTGCACAATTATGCTGTCATGTTGGATCGTGATTGGAACCCATTTCTATATGTTGGGGATATTCAACTGAGAGCATTTATGTCTTGGGTACAAAATGAGATTAATTGGGGTGAGCAGAAAAATGCTTATAAGAAAATGGAATCCAGCATCCCCTTAGCCATCAAGGTTGAGTCAAGCCACCCAAGGGATATTCACAGAGAATGGCTTAGGATACTTCTTAGACCAAGCTATGCTGACAGAATCATGCCCTAGATTGAAGTTGTCTACACTGAATATGAGGTCAAAGTAGTAGAAAAAGAGGAGCTTGTAAGAGGATACCTGGCCCAATGATGGAATAGTTTAACAAATGAGCTAAAACAAGCCGAGCCCCATTCTATTCACAATTATGCTACAAAATTTAAGTGAATTGACAAGTATATCCAGATTGGTAGAACAAAGGGGAGATTTTGGCTTCCCCTGACTTTCCAACCACCCATTCTCATGTGGCCAATACCAAACTACAAATTCTACCAATATGATATTGCTACAGAAAGGAAAAGATGGAACAAATTCGACAGATTGGGAGGATTTTATTGGGCTAGACTCACGCTCTATTGAGACAGATGTTGGCTAGCTAACAGTCGCAAACCTCAAATATTTGACCAAAAAAAAGAACAACCCTTCCACCGCTAGAGGACCAGCAAGACGTGAGGTTGGCGGGAATGATGAGCCTATTTTTTGGTCAAATTTTGGGTAGAATCTATAGTCCATTTGTTGGTAGTGTCATGAAGTTTAGTAGTTGAGTGTTAATATTTGCATAATGTTTCCCTCAAACCATTGGCATTGGGTTTAATCCTATCTCTATGAAGTTTTAATGACATTGGCATATTATGTGGATTATCTATATTGATTTTGTGTATGGTTGATGAATGTTCTTTAAGGTGATTATAGATGTGCAATTATTATGCATACTAACATTGTTATGCAAGACACAATTTGTGGATGCTAAGATGAGAAAGGAAACAGACAGATGGTCATGTAGGGGAATCATTCAAAGGAGTTAGCTGAAGGATGACAACAATGGATTCCCCATGACAGTCAATTGTAACCACCTTGTATTTATGGCATTGAGAAATCATGGGCATTTCTACAACGTTGAGTCCACATTTGGGCATGTATGTCTAACTGGATTCCCTGCAGACGTAACTGCTTTGCCACTCTTTTCCTCATTTTCCCTAAATGACATCCTCTTAGTTAGTTAGAGTGGACCGCCCTGTTTAGCTAGTAGTATAAATAAGGATTCAAATCTTCTTCTTGGGGGTTTTGAGTTCTTGATTATTTTTGTTACATGATATCAATGATGTATTAAGCAT
The DNA here is from genome assembly GCA_007258455.2 of Sequoia sempervirens. Classification (NCBI taxonomy): domain Eukaryota; kingdom Viridiplantae; phylum Streptophyta; class Pinopsida; order Cupressales; family Cupressaceae; genus Sequoia; species Sequoia sempervirens. Next base: position 10,317,514 of record VDFB02105785.1, read on the forward strand.
TCTCCACTTTTCAATACAACCATGCTGCTACTCTGTTTACACATTTTTCAATGAATGAGATGAGAGTCTAAATTTAAGCATTTGAGTTTGTATTAGTCTTAGTTGATACTCATCCAAGGGGGGCCACTTGGTGAGTAATCCATTCTTTAGAGTAATTAGTTTAGTTATCATTTCCTATTCTGTACTTAGTTCAAAATCTTCCATCGACTATTCCTGCAGCCACTAGAATTTATTCTATGTTTGTTCCTATAGCCAAAGTAGACAGAGTAGTTTCCTATCTATTCACCCAAATCTTTATTCTTGTTATGCATTTCAGCTTAGCATAGTTGTTAATTAATTCCCAATATCGCTTTATGTCTTTCCAAGAAGTTTAATTTCTAGTATTACGTTTCTCTTAGTTGTAGTGTAGACATGGCTACTTTGAGTTCCTAGTGCACATATAGTGTTGACCCATTTCAAGTTTACGTCCCTGGGTTGACAAGTTAAATGCACCTTCATGATGATTGAGATAGCTATTCAGGTTAGATGCCCAATATCTGAATCATGATTGTAAAGGTCTAGTTATTGAATCATTGTAGGAGGTTGGAAACATATGTGACCTAAAATGACACAATTTATTGGAATTTACAAAAACAATGTTACAGTCCAAAACCCAAGATCAAACATTTTCAATCTACTATCAGACACCTTTTTCTAGTGGCCTCTATTAAAAACTAGACAAGGAATTGCTCAATTTATTCATTCTTTGTATCTTTTAGTTTTCATTTTCCCATAGGTCCATCCTTGCAAATCTTTAGCTGTGTCCTTAGAGTCCATCATCTTCATTTTCAGCAATAAACTAGTCTTTAGATCGTCATCTTGTTGCAGACTTTGGAATATGAAAACTTACCACACTTTGCCAAATATTTTCCTTTACAAGTAGGTTATCATTGGACTTATTCAAAATAATTTATTTTAGTCATTATCCTTTTGTGAGACCTTTCCAAATCAAAAGTTTAGTTAGGAAACCTCACTTTGTCATCTTGCCATTTAGTCACACCAACAAGTCCTGTGATGATCCAAATTGAGACATAGTCCAAGCTTTGAGTGGTTGAGTAAACCTTTTCTAAAAGTCCATCAAAATCACTTTGACCTTTGCATTTGTATACCTTAGAACATTCAAGTCATTTTAGTCCTCATTTTGCATACCTTATTCCAAAAGCCAAAATAAAATAAAATAGTGTCATACCTTTCGTCCTAGTCCTTTTGTATTTGTCACTTCCATTAGACAACATTGTCGTATTACATCGCTTATTTCCAAAAATACAAAAATATAATTGCATTTGCATCCCTTATTCAAAAATCCAAAAACATAGTGTCATATTATTTTCATCATCTAGTTGTCATTTTCATCTTCCTCCCTTGAGAAAAATCCTTATATGGTTGAGACTAGGCTCCAAAGGAAAAGAAGAAAAATGGATCCTTTTGGACAAGACACCAACCCCTATAATTTCTCTAATGACATGAATAAAAACATGGAATCAAGAGCACCTTTTATCAATCCTTTCAATGACATGAACATACCATCTTCATCATGCACAACCCCTTCAAACCTTTCATACATAGAGATGCAAATGAACATGTATTTGTGGAAGAATTAGAAGTTGTTGTAAAAAATCCCAATGCGGTCTCCTTTGTGGAAGAACTTGTCTTGCAAGATTTAGACAGATTTCTAGCCATGCTTTTACATCAAGGGACCAAATTACCACAAGGATTTGACATTAACACTTTAAGAGTAGCTTCTCCATATCACAATGCCAACAACAACAATGCAAACAATACCCCCAATACTAATCAACCCCAACACAATGCAAATAATGTTGGTGCCACCTCACAAAATGCGACAAATACCATCAATGCTACTTCTAGTGCTACCACCTCTCAAAATACATCTAGCACGGTCAACATGACATCCATTGGAGGAACATAAACCACGTCACAAGCCATGTCTCAATCAATGCCTCTAATGTCAACAACATCCTCACAATCAATTGGAGCTACCTTTGGATCCTCAACAATGGAGGAAAATTCTTCAAACCTCTTATTTAGAGCATCATCTAACACCATGGGAACCACATCATCAAGCCTTATACTTGGGTCTTCAAATAATTCCATGGGAAAAAAATCATTCAACCCATTTGGGAGAAATAAATGATGGATTTCCATTCCAGGACCCCAACCAAATGTGAATACTTCATCACAACTTAATACCCATATCCCCCAAAGGAAAAACATCAACATTCCCCATGGACACATGTACCAATTTGGACAAGGCAATTAGAATATGCAACACATGACTTCATTTGGACAACAAAACACTCAAGGTCAACATATTTCACAAATATTGACTAATACTGCTGGAATGCACATTCCCACATACGCATCACACAACCATACCCATCAAAACATCCCTAATGAAAACATGCAATATCAAAAACCTTCACATCAAAACACGTCACACATTTCACAACAAATGGGAACTCAAGGAATACCTATCACTAGCATGTGTGATGCTATGAACAACCCCATAATTGATGCACTCACAACCCAAATTGTGACTGTTGATGAAAATTTCACTTGCAGAAAATAGGGCCAATAAGCTCTTCATAGAAAAGACTGCAAAGAGCCTATGCTTCTTGAAAGATATGGAACAAAGATAACCTAAGGGGGAATTCTGCATTTACAGGGCAAAGATTGGCTTTCGTTCAATCCCAAGTCTCCAATAACCAGGTCATGGTTGCACTACGGTCACTCTCTGATAATGAAATGATATTTTTGTTAATCTCAAAGGGACTATAGTTATTTCTAACTTTTCTAAGAATTATAAGCACTTCACATAAAAATTTCACTTCATTCATAGAATAACATGGTGAAATCAAAAGATTTACAATAACATTTCATGAATATCACAAATCCTTTGCTATCACTTAAGTAGATTTAGCATTAAGCATTCAAAAATCATATGGAAAACAAAGGATTTTCAACAAAATTCCTTCCATTTATTTAAATGTTTGGAACATTTTCAAATATTTAAACATCTATTCTAAAACAAAGTAGAAAAAATACTAAAAATTAAAAGTTTCTCCTGATTATTCTCCATGGATTCCCCAAAGAATTAATTAAAATAGAGCAAACCGCTTTATACTTCACCAGATTACTTCATAGCTACATATAAAAGATTTTTGGACATCAAGTAGGTTCTATATGCACCCTTAAATGACACAACATACAATCTTGTTCAGCCTAACTAGCAAAACCAACTACAAAAGATACGAAGATAGGTAGCTATCTAATAAGATCTAATATTAATTCATGTCTATGTGGATACAAATTTTTATGCTAGAATGGTTAAAAAAATAGGAAAAAAGAACAAAAATTAAAATTTTATGCTCTTCTGACATCCACAAATTCCAAACTTAAAATAAAAATGAGGGAGGAGATGGCCTTTTATAGAAACAAGGCCCCAGAAGTTCAACTTAAAAGTCTATCTAGAGAATTAGAAATAACAACTTAAAATGTGGCATGTGGCATCTGCCAACTATCATCAAGAACATTCTAGAATAAATCAAGGCTTTGACTTCATCCACAACAACACTTTTCTTCATACTCAAGCATGATCACTTTACATTTGTCAAGGCTATCAACTTCTTTCCAAAATATCGCGATAAGCAACATCTACCGGGACCGGGATCAACCTACAAACTCAAAATTGAAACAAAATGAACTTCATCACACTTCCAGTATCCAATATCCAGTTCTTTTGCTTCTCTCATGATTTAGGATATGAGATTCTTCCTTCTTCTTTCTTCGATTGATACTCTCAGAAAGAACTTAATACTTGATGCATGTGTTCTTTTGAAATCCTTCATATTGCTCTCCAAGTGAGCTTGAGCCTAATATATTCTTTAGTTACTTGGAGTATGATATCACTCTTTCGTGCTTTGTCTGCTTCATACTTGACTATAATATTTCTGCACTATATTATCTCATCAATGACTTCCTGTGTCAACAATTTAATTGGATCTCTATTTATTATTTCTATCCATTCCTTGAAGGATTTAGCTTATTTTCCTTCCTGTCCTAATGTTTGGGGATCAAAACCTTGTCGTGCTAGTACTTCAATAAATTCTTGATTTTCACTAATCAATTTTCTACACTAGATAGTGACCTTTTCAAATCCTTCAATACATTGTATTAACATGTAACCTTACCATTTCAACTATTTCTTCCATTTTTATGGCAATGGAAGTTTATGTCCTGTTATTACATTACCCTATATTAACTTGTGGATGTTTGACTGCATGAGAATTTCAATGTTCCACCTTTCTTTGATGACTTGCTCATAGTGAAATATACATGTTTCTTCAAATCTTTTTGATTTCTCTGAATGGTGGTATGCTTCCTTGTACTTCCTTATTGCATCTGTAATAAATTCTTCTCCTTGCTTTACCTAGTACTCAATCCATTCTTCAAACATGTTCATTTTATGACGAACTACGAACAATTGCATCTACTTGTTCTTGTGACATCAGTACCGGATGTTGAGGCAATTCATCTTGTTCTCAACTAGATAAAGTTAATGAATTAATAAAATTTTCCAAGGTAGCAACCCATTCTTTCAATTATCTTTTCTTCTGTTTATATTTCTATACTTTGGCAATAGTAGCATTTAAATTCACTTTTATTTCCTCTAACTCTTGCTGCCAAGATGAGTGTCCAAGATTAATACTTGTTATCTTATACTCCTTAGGCATTATTTCATGTTTGTGTTTATCAGTTGTTGGAGTGGCTATCTAAATATTTCTATTTCCATTTGCATTTCTCTATATGGCATGCTTTGTCTTTTCTTTGCACCTAGGTTTAGGAGTACCTACTTCTTGTATAAAATTATTGAGAATCAAAGGTAGTAATTCTACTTACATTGGAGAAGCTAATTCCCTAATTAACCAATCAATTGTATCATCATCTTGTTATACATCTGTAACATTTCTTTGTTCCCATCTACCACTTGTTTTAGGAACTTCTTCTCTTTGACTTGTCACATTTTCTGAAATGGGAATTTCTTCAATGATATCTAGCATACATTCGAGATTGGTAGGGTTTGAAACTATCTCCTCTATTTGAAGACCTATATTTTCCTATCTATCCAAATTTTCAACTTCATCTCTCTGAATGTTATCTTCTTTATTTACTGCTACATCAAAATTCTCTTTATTTTCAATTCAATCTCCTACAAACTATGTAGTTTCTTCTTCTACAATTTCAATTTCAATTACAGTTTTAGCATGGCCTTTCTTTGGTTCCTCAAAAACCTGTGAATGTTCATCAATATTTGGCACATTCCCAAGCGAAGGCTGGGAATCAAGAGTATCTTCAAAAATTGTTTCATCAATAGGATCCTACTCTGTAGTCTCCCCTGTTTCCATTTCAAGTACGCTAGGGTTTCCTACCTCTGAGGTGAGTGTTCCTTGAATAAAATCTTCTTCTTCAACATTTATGGGGTTAGAACCTGTATCTTGAATTTCTTCTATCACTAGGTGTGCCATGGGTTTGTCTTTAGACTTATTTTCTTTCACTTTTTCCCACATAGCACCCCATTTGTCCATCTATTCTCTAATTCTAGCTTCATGTTCTTCAAAAATTTCCTCTAAAGCGATAGGAGTCCCTCCCAATGCTTGTTTCATACTAGCCATATTAATAGAAGGGGGAGAGGTAAACAATGTTGCATCCCTTTGAGATGCAAACCTAGTTTGTGCACCAACATTTTAGGTTGCTCCTATTCCTTCATCAATAATTACTCTTGTTCTTGGTTTAGTTATAAAGGAAGATGTACCTTTAGGTCTCACTTTTGATTTATCTTTACCTATCTCTGCATCTTTCTGTTTATCAGATGGTTTTATGGAAATTTCGTGTCTTGTAGTTTCAGGGGTTCTTTCTTCAATTCTAATACTTGGAGTCCCCTTACTAGTCTTTCTTTTCTTCTTGGTAGGCTCTCCACTTTCAAATGTTGTCTCATCTCTTTGCTTCCTCCTTTTATCTTCTAAGAAGATAGGCTCAATTCCCCTTTCTCTCAAACCTTTGCAAAAATCATCAATCCAGTGTTGAGTATACCTTAAGATTGGTTTTGTGAACTCATCAATTGTGTCATATCTTCATCATCAACACCTTGGTCTGGGATGGGTTCATCATATACCCTGTCATCATTGTAGAATTAGTTCAACAACTGGCCATCATCTTCTTCCAACTGATTTGGGATATCATAAAGCTTGAGCATTCAAGCAAATCTTAGAGTCATTCTTTCATATTGTCTTCTTATGACCATGTGCTTTTATTCACAGTTAAACCAATAATCCTCTCAATGTGGCACATGAGCATGAAAACTAGCTATATTTTTGGTAATATTTCCTTCAATATAATAATACACTCTCTGGAGTGGGAACTCTTCAAAATGGTATGTCCTCAATTCTTCTTCACACAAGTCTGTTACTTTAATTGAACTGCATTTATAATTTCTATTGTAATGGGAAATTTAAAAGAGGCCTTTTTGCATCATGGAAATAAAGAACCTGAGATTGTTTTAATTGTCTCACTAATTCCAGTAAAAAAAATTTATCTGTTGGATACCTAGGCAACATGAATGGGTGTTCATCAAATCCCTCCACTCTAATATAGGAGTAAGTTGGGAACTGTATGTACTAGCCTCCCATTGGCCGAATGACACTTTGTGCTTCCAAGGTTAATCTTTTAGCTTTGTCACCCTCCATTGTTCTTACCAATTTCATGGAGAAAAAATCATTAAATTTCCTATAATCATGTTTATACCCATGGACAATGATTTGGGGTAGATGTGCATTTATCAAACTATTGCCAACCTTTGTGCCCAAAGTTCCAATCTATTTTAACCCTTGTTTACTGACTCTCATAGTACAAGAGTAAATAACATACGATGGCATGTAGAAGCATCTAGTTTTTGGAAATGTAGTAATATATTCATGTATTCTGTCGCTTATCAGTTTTCCCCAATTCAATTCCATAGGACCCTCTATCATGTGAGATATTATCACAAGCATATAGGGTTCGAATTTGCTTGCATCTATTAAACTAGCTACTCTGCTTAGTAAAGTTATAATATCTTGCATTTCTTGTTTAAACATAGACCTCTGAATTACCTTGGTCTATTGTGTAATTGGTTGTTGGAACCATTGGGTGCTCATAATTTCTCTATTACACTATTCAACGCTCTGATATGTCTTGGTTTTAGCCTTCATGTCAACATTGAACATCTATGTGTAAATGGGGAGACCAAATGTGCATATGATTCCTTTATGTGACAGGTCTACATAAATTCTCCCTTCTTTCTCAACAATCCTATTGGTTGGGTTGTAATGATTTATACATTGCATAAATAATTTAGGAGCCTCCATTGTTGGCGGAAACCCTCATGCAGGAAGTAACCCATTTGCCACAAAATTCTTGGTGCATTGAGAAGCATTCTCTTGTAATATTCATGAATGGATTTCAATGTCAGAAGACCATCCCAGATGTGTGTCTATAGCCACTATGTTGATGGGTACAACTTGTGAATTGCAATACTTGAATTCATCTTCTGCCCTTGCATCAAAAGTGCTCATTTTGTATAATATGTTCTACAATTTTTAGAATATGTGTCTTGTGTGCGATTTAGGGTTAAATTCAACCAAAACTTACATTTTATAAAATTTTCAATTCATTTTTGATTAAATTTAACAAATTAGAGAATAATCAACATTTCAATTTCTGAATGGAAAATACCATTATCAAGATTTTCAGCTTGAGAAACACTTAACAAAGTATCAGTTATTCAAAACATACTTGGTTCTAGTTAATAATGGTGATCTTTTAGAATTCAACTTCAAAACCCTTGGTTGTTGTGTCTTGGTTTCTCAAAATTTACCTCTCCTTGCATGCCAATGTCGTTTCGTTAATTCAACGTCCTTAGCAAATTTGTAATATGATGCGAAGTGGAGTGTTGCAAAAGAAATTGCATGCTTGAGTTGGTGCCAAGTACATAGGTAGTTCACCACCTTCATTAATTACTTGTTATTTTGCATTAATTACTAGAATAAAGGTGCAATCATTATAGATTATGGTCCAAATTACGAACACCTAGTTTTCTGTGTTGGTTCGCTATTTGAGAAGGAAGATGACGTGGTGATTATACATGGCAATTAGATGTCACATTGATTATTTGTAAGGTATATGTCATTAAAGATACGTGATCAATTGATGATCACTGGGATTAAATATTTCTGGCATTTCCTTTGGAAAGAATAAACACCAGGATCTAGGAAATACCCTCTAAGGAAAGAGAAAGAAAAACTAGAACGAGAGGAAAAACAAGAAACTGAGTCTAAAAGATAAATCAAAAAATTTCAAAATAGACTCTTCGGTCCCCGACTTTCAAGAAAAGGAAACAATAAAATACTAGACTCTTGTAAAAAGGAAATTACCGAGATTAACAACTCTAGTCAATGAAATACCAAGCAGAACTAGAATCGTATGAGGATACAAATTCTTTTGACACAAACATAGGACTCTAGGACTCCAATAACATACTAAACATTGTGAGCAAACTGAAACACCAAATCTGGGAAGCAAAATGATATAACCACAAAGAGGCCAAGTGAAAATGAAAGAAAAGATTAGCAACCAGTCGAGCAAAAAAACAACACCAAAGCGAGCGAAAGAAAAAGAGCAAAGGAAAAAGGGAAAAAAAGGGGGTCCACATTTTTCTAAGGGGTAAAATGGGGCGTGTTGTTTGACAACACAACAACTAGCAACCAACAAAACTAAATAAAACAATAGAAAGTCAATTCTAGGTCTAACATCAATGTTCCAACTTTCTTTATTATTCTAATTATAAATCATAAGATCCTTATTCCACATTCAAATTTCACTTCGGTTAACATGCAAGGTTAAGTATTACTAAGCTCACGTGTGTGCAATTGATTATTTCCGCCATAGTAAACTTAGAAATATCAACTGTTTGCATTAATCTACATAATATGACAATTCCTTTTAAGCCAACCGGGGATAGAATCTTGCTGCCAGTTAGGCATCTATAGCCCCAACAAGGTTATCTTCGTAATTCCCCCAAACATAGCTCTACTGCTAGTCAGGTAACCATAGCCCTGGTAGAGTTATTTGGATAGCCTAATGAGTTTTTTTTTTTTTTTTTATAGATATAGTAATGATAGCTCCTTTTCATTGTTGATATTACAATGATAGCTCTTTTATCAACTTACAAGCAATGAAGCCCGCTATTAGGTTGGGAATTACAGTGGTAGCAAAGGTAGTCTTTTGATTTTTCAATTAATGCAAACAATTGCTATCCAAAATTTTAATAGAATTATTTAAATGTATTCATTTGTAGCTCAACATCAACTGAATGATTCATGGTAATCAGAGTATAAACAAAAATTGAATGATTCTCGAACAATTTATAAATGGAAAACTATTTTCAGTTAGAATATAGATTAAAGTTCTAGAGTTGTCATTCTATTGACTTGTAGACCTTCAAAGGTTGCCACTTATTGTAAATTAAAATGATGCAACATCCAAAAAAAATCAAAGAAAAAGCAAAAAATGACTATTTGCAAAAAAAAAAATACAAACAAAACTATTTACAAAAAGAAAAAACTATGTACACAAAACTATTTACGAAAAAACTATTTACTTATGACTGGAAATAATGTTTTAGGAACTGCCCATTCATAGGCAATGGGATATCTTCTCTAGTCAAAGACTTCAATCTATAAGTACTATCACCCAAAATTTCAGAAATTTGGTATGGGCATGTCCATAATTTGTCAAACTTACCATGTTCACCTTTACGTTCATGAGCTTTGTTCCAATATAGGACTAGATCAAATATTCTAAAAGCCTTTAATCTAGCTAGTTTATCAAACCATCTTTTTGCCACATATTGATGCTTAACAAAATGATCTATAGCTCGAGTACATATCTCATCTAAATGCATCAATTGCAACAATTGGGCTTCTGTTTGGTCATCTAATCCAATATATTCTTGTGCTAACTGCCAAGTAGGGATTTTTAAGTTTATTGGAAGTATAGGATCTACCCCATAGACTAAATGATAAGGAGAATTCTCTAATGCAACTTTCATCCTAGTACGATCTACCCAAAGGGTGAATTTTAACAAAGAATGTCATTCCCTAGGGTTCTTTTCAATCAATTTTCTAATTATATCCAACAAATTTTATTTGATGATTTAGCTAATTCGTTTCCCTATGGATAGTAATTAGATGAAAATCTTAGTGTTATGCCATATTCAAATGCCCAATTAGAAAATTTCAATGAACCAAAAGTAGGGCCATTATCACATACCAATGCATATGGCATTCCAAACCTGGTGATAATGTTCTCTTCCAAGAATTTGATGACTACATTTGTAGTGAATTGCTTGATAGGACATGCCTCTATCCATCTAGTACAATAGTCTGTAGCAGTCAATATAAATCTATGACCAGTAGAAGATGGAGGATTGATGGTTTCGATAAAGTCTAGCACCCATTGTGAGAAGGGACGCATCTCCATCACCGACTATAATGGTTGAGCATTGAATCTTCCTTTATCTGATGTTGTTTGACATGTATAACAATGTTTGATGTGTTCATAGGTATCTTTCAAAATTGTTGGCCAGTAGTAACTAGCTCTCAAAATGAGGTGTGTAGTAGTTAGGGGCGCTCCATGAGTTGTTCCAAATTTATCATGTAATTCTTGCAACACTTTACCAACTTCTGTTCTATTTAAACATCTTAAATAAATTCCTTCATGATTTCTTTTGAATAGAGCTCTTTCCTTAATCATGTAACTCTGTGATTTTATCTTGAGGGCTCTCCTTTGATTTCTTTGTATACGATTAGGGCAAGTATGATTGACTAAATAATGCCAAATGTCTAAATACCAATCTTCTTGATCTTTTTCATCCAAAGTGTATTGTTGACTTGAGATTTGTGGGTCTATTTCTTCAATAGATTTAACCAAAGCTTGTCCTCGGACTAACTTCATGGGTATGATTTCTAAATCATATTCTTGTAAAATGGTGATCCATTTAGCTCTCTTTTCTATGAGCTCATTCTGTGTTAACAACATTTTGACCGCTGAATCTGGAACAATAACTTTGACTATACTTCTGAGGATGTAATGTCTAAACTTGTGTACAACTTTGACCAAAGCAAAGGCTTGTTTCTCGATATCTATATATCTTAGTTATGCTTCCTTGAATAGAACACTCATAAAAGCAATTGGTTTTTCTTCTTTATTTTTTCCTTTCTATGTTAATATTGTTGCACAAGTGTGACCAGAAGCAAAAGAGTAAATATAAAAAAGTTTAACATAATCTAGGCTTACCAATACCGGTGCTTCTGTGATTGCAGTCTTTATAGTCTCGAAGGTGATCTTAGCTTCATTTTTCCACTCTATTTTGGCATCTTTCTTTAACATATTATTGAGTGGCTTCACTATTTCGGCGAATCCTATAATAAATTTTCAAACAAAATTAATCTTACCAAAATATGACTTTAATTATTTTCTACTTCTTGGGGGCAGTAACTTGAGTAATGCATTCACTCTATCTGGGTCGATTGAAATACTATGTTTAGAAATGATATGTCCTAATAACTTACCTTCAGTCACCTCAAAAATACATTTTTTAGGATTTAATGAAACTCCATAGGTTTCACACTTCTGTAGTATTGCTCTAAGATCTCGAACGTGATCTCTTCTATCTTTAGAAAATACTATAAGGTCTTCCATGTAAATAATGATGATTTTCCTATCAATTCTTGAAAATCATAGTCCATGGCTCTTTGGAATGTAGCCCCGACATTTATCAATCTGAACGACATCCTTCTATAAGTGAAAGTTCCCCACTTTGTGGTGAAATTTTTTTTCATCTGATCTTCCCTTTCTACCATTACTTGGTTATATCCATAAAATCCATCCATAAAGGACATCATTTGTGAACCATTAACTATCTGTAGCACTTCTTCAAGTGAGGGTAGTGGATAATTATCTTTTTCAAACACCTTGTTGAGATTCTAAAAATCTACACACAGCTGCATATCTCCATTTTTATTCCTTATAGGGACTAAATTTTTCACCCAAGTAGAATGTTTGATAGGAAAAATTATCTTGGCTAATAAATTTTTTTGAACTTCCTTTTGAATTAAAGGCTCTAAGAGTGCATTTAATGGATGTTGTTTTTGTTGGAAAGGCTTCACATCAAGCTTCAATGGTATAGTATGTGTAATGATGGAAGTGTCATAAGTTTTCAAGTCTTCATATGTCCATGCTATGACTTTTCAATAATATTTAAGTGCCTGAGCAATATTTATCTTTTCTTCTTCATTACAAAACTTTCCTATGAGTACGTTCTTAGGATCTTCTTTACTATACAAATTGTATAACTTAGATATTCCTCTGTCACTTTGAGGTAAATCTTTTTGTCTAACTATCTAGTCAATATTGAACAATCGTTCTAACTCAATTATTCCTTTTGGAATGTTACTATCTTTGACTTGAGTCAATTCTTCATCTTGAATTTCTTCGTTAGGGTGATCTATCTCTTTGATTATTTGTACTTTGAAAATACTAGAATTAGTGATGAATTCCAATATGTGTTGGTCATCTTCAAATACTTGCAAATTAGTGAAATTATCAAGAACCAAAGCTAACTGTACTAGTTCAACTATGAATCTTTTCAAGTTTGAGGTCTCTAAAGGTTCTAAAGTACTAACAGTAGTAGCTAAAGCATAAGCTCTGTGATTGAATCTTCTATGGATATGAGTAATGTTGAATGCGTCAAAATATTCAATTAAATCCCATACTCTTTGTTGGCAATTGGATAATTTCTTGTAGTGGCAAATATATTGCTTTCAGACTTGTTTAACTACCAATTTTGAATCACCGAACACTTTAAGGATTCTAACTTTCTTCTTGATTGCTAGGATCAAGCCATGTATAAGGGCTTCATATTTTGCCACATTGTTAGTACATTGAAATTGTAATTGATATGCGACAAGAAAAGACTTACCTTGTGGGTTAATAATTTTGACTCTGATTCCAATTCCTTGTTTAGATTTTGATCCGTCAAATTTAAGAATCTAGGCTTGATCATCTGTAGTTAATACTTTACCATTTTTTGATATCATTGAATAAATATTTTCAGTTTGTATGTCTTGATCCTTTTTTTTACATGTTTCTGGTTCAGTTCTTTTGACATTATCATGTTCTAGACAATATCAATTCTCAGTTCTACAAATTATCTCTAGACACATCATACAGTTGTTTTTTGCATGTGCAACATTATGCAACCTGCACCAATCTTGCAACAACAAATTCTTTAGTGAAATTTTAGTTTTACTGCTCTCTTGAACTTTTGCAATAATATTCTTCTAAAATTTATCATAAGGACTATTCTCTTCTTCAGAAGAATCATAATCTGATTTAATTAAAACATCGGTTCCAAGAATTGGTTCATTATATTTCTTAGCATCACAAGTGAAAACTTCTTCAATTTTAACTCCTGAGCTTTGTATTTTGTAAACTCTTGGTTCTACATCGATGTATAAAACTTCATTTTTTTTATTATAATCTGTAATCATGTATTTCATGTGTGGTTCTCTTTCAATCTAGATTTGATTAGGAACTCCCTTCCATGGTAACCACATGTGTGAGAAATCAATGGCCATGTATCCATTCAATGTTTTAGACCAATCTTTGCTTAGAAGCATACCATAAGTATCAGTTATCTCTACGACTTGAATTTCAATATAATATTGGATTATAGGATCAAAAGCCAATTGCATGTAAATATTAGTCAACTCTCCTATTACATTTACCTCTCTCTTGTCAAGATGACTGAATTTCTTTAAAGAAATTCTAGGATTTAACCCTAATGTCTGGCATATGGATAATGACATCATGTTAGTAGACACTCCAGAGTGTACTAATAAATTATGAATATTCTTACCAAATATTCTCAAAGTGAGCAAAAATGGTGGGGACTCTAATTTTCCTTTGTAAAAGGCTACTTGTGCATCTACTATGGGAACAATGTTCTTATCTTTTGCTTTAGCCTGACTATCTTTCACTTGAATTTCTTTGAATTTTCTTTCTTTAGGAAAATCTTCTAAAGTGTTTAAGAAAAATTTCTTGATCATAGGTGTCTTAAGCAATTTTGATAGAGAAAGGCTAATCTTTATCTTCTTAATTTCTTCTGCTAAGTAATTAGTCAAATTGTTTTGGTCAATAGAATCTATCTTTTCACCTTTTGAAGCATTTGATGAATTGTAGTGATAGGTTACCTTAGGTAACCTTGGGTTATTGCTTGATTTGTCATAAGGTGGAGTGTTGAAGTTATTAGGAAGGATGGATGGCATTAAAGGCCCATTGAATTTACCTCCACTATTAATGTTATTCCTCATGTTGTAATTATGTCCCTTCTGATACTATTGGAAGGCGTGTATTTCATCTATTTCTTCTTGAGGCTCATTTTCATCCTAATAGGGAAAAGTATATGTTTCCAAAGTCATAGTTGAATTATCACTTTCATATTCATGATCTTGACTTGTAATAACAGTGGGTGATTTGAAACATTCATAAATTTCTAGGACTAGAGTAGAGTCATATCCTATTGGAACTAATTCATTTCCTTTAGGAGGATGAGTATCACAATGTTCGTTGTAATGTGTAGCAGCAAGAAAAATGTCTAAAGCAATTTTGAATTGTGAACAATCTACTTCAACATGAGCATTTTTATTATGAAGTCTACACCAATTATTCATTGTGAGGTCAGCTAAGCTCACCTTTGATGTGGATTTTTCATCAGTTGAATCAGGATTATCTAAAGGCGTTGATACTCCCCTATTATTAGGGTGTGTATTCCAAGGTCTAGGTGGCCTAGGAGCATTATAAATTTGGTTTTGTGAATTTTGATTATTATTCTAAGCATATAAATTTTGATTCCTTAATTGTGTAACCTCTATGGTTAATCTTTTGAGTTGAGTTGTAACTTCTTTCATGTCTTCTTTTTCTTCAAATTTTTTTGACATTTAGATTTTCTTGAGTTTGTGAGAAAAAATAATTTCTATTAGGACATAGCTCTGTAATAGCTGACCAAGGTGAGGGACTAAAGCTTGAATATTTCATGTTTGAAAGAAAGTACTTTGAGGAAATGTCCCATTCTAGACCACTGTAGGATAAAAATTAGGAGGCATAGGATGACCAATAGGGACTCCATTTGCATTCGGGGTAGGGTAAATATTCAATCTATTTCTGCCATTTGTGGATGATCCATTTCCAAGATGTTTCATTTATAAATTCACACTTATGGCTTCGGCATATGATTCTAGTAAAGTAGTGGGAGAATTTTCTCTTCGCTTCACAAACATAGCAGTCAAAGGATCTACTATTGTATAATAAACTACAATAGCAGAAAAATTATCCACTACATAAGGTGCTTGTAGCCTAGAATAATCCTTTTGAAATATGTCATTAAAAGTGATTATAGGTTCACCTTCGAACCTTTTGATTTGAGAGAATTAATGATATAACAAAGTAGGGTCAGCCAGTGTTTTAAACCTAGCTAAAAATTGAGTTTCCATGTCTTGCCATGATCTGATAGAATTATGAGGTAGGTTGATATTGATATACCACTAGTAAAATTCATCACTCAAAGTATATGGGAACAACCTACATACAACATCTTTGTGTTGAATCCTTGCTCTATAGCATGTATCCTTGAATATACTAATATGTTCTTATGCATCTTTGTGAAAATAATATTTAGGACACAACTTGTCAGGATTTTTCAGTAAATCATTGTATACAACAAATTGAATTAGTGATTCCACATTAAAGAATTCCATCACTATGGGAGGTGGTGGTGTAACAACAGTTGGAATCTTTGGACTTGCACTTAAACTCCTACACTTTTGAGGTCTAGACGATGTTTGACGACTAAGCTCGACTAAAGTCACTCGAGGATCACTAGACTGAGATCTAATGGTTCTACGAAAATCTAGTTTAAACCCTAAAAAAACCAAAAATAATAACAATAGGCCCTCCTTCTAGCACCAATTCTTGTTGACGACGACTTCACTTGCATAAAATAGGGCAAATAAATTCTTCACAGACAAGATTGCAAAAATCCTATCCTTCTTGAAAGATATGGAACAAAAACAACCTAAGGGGGAATTCTGCATTTACAAGGCAAAGATTGGCTTTCATTCAATCCCAAGTCTCCGATAACCAGGTCATGGTTGCACTACGGTCACTCTTGGGTAATGATGTGATATTGTTGTTAATATCAAAGGGACTATGGTTATTTCTGACTTTGCTAAGAATTATAAGCACTTCACATAAAAATTTCACCTCATTCATAGAATAACATCATGAAATCAAAATATTTTACAATAACAATTCATGAATATCACAAATTCTTTGCTATCACTTAAGTAGATTTAGCATTAAGCATTCAACAATCATATGGAAAACAAAGGATTTTCAATAAAATTCCTTCCATTCATTTAAATTTTTGGAACATTTTCAAATATTTAAACATCTATTCTAAATTTTTTTATTAAAAATACTAAAAATTAAAAGTTTCTCCTGGTTATTCTCCATGGATGCCCCAAAGAATCAATTAAAATAGAGAAAACTGCTTTATACTTCACTAGATTCCTTCACAGCTACATATAAAACAATGCAAGCTTTTAAAGAGAGGGGTTTCATTTTTGGACACTAAGTAGGTTTTGTATGCACCCTTAAATGGTGCAACATAGAGTCTTGTTAGGCCAAACTAACAAAATCAGCTACAAAAGATACTGAGATAGGTAGCTATCTAATAAACTCTGATATTAATTAATTTCTACGTGCATACAATGTTTTACGCCAGAATGGTTCAGAAAATAGGAAAAAAGAACAAAACTTAAAATTTTATGCTCTTTTGACATCCAAAAATTTTGAACTTAAAATAAAAATGAGGGAGGATACGTCCTTTTATAGAAACAAGGCCCTAGAAGTT
Organism: Sequoia sempervirens; assembly: GCA_007258455.2. Lineage (NCBI taxonomy): Eukaryota > Viridiplantae > Streptophyta > Pinopsida > Cupressales > Cupressaceae > Sequoia > Sequoia sempervirens. Next base: position 10,334,642 of record VDFB02105785.1, read on the forward strand.
CAACTTAAAAGTCTATCCAGAGAACCAGAAATAACAAATTAAAATGCAGCACATGGCATTTTCCAACTGTCATCAAGAACATTCTAGAATAAATCAAGGCTTTGACTTCATCCACAACAACACTTTTCTTCATACTCTAGCACAATCACTTTACATTTGTCAAAGCTATCAGTTTCTTTCCAAAACACTGGGATAAGTAACATCTACCGGGACCAAGATCAAACTACAAACTCAAAATTGAAACAAAATGAACTTCATCACGCTTTGGTATCCAGTATCCGGTTCTTTTGCTTTTCTCAGGGTTTGAGCTCTAGGATTCTTCCTTCACCTTTCTTTGATCGATACTCTCAGAAAGCACTTAATACTTGATGCATGCATTCTTTTGAAATCCTTCGTATTGCTCTCCAAGTGAGCTTGAGCCTAATATATTCTTTAGTTACTTGGAGTATTCTATGCTTTTTCTACTTCAAACTTGACTATAGTATTTTTGCACCGTATTATCTCATCAATGACTTCCTATATCAATAATTGAATAGGATCTCTATTTATTCTTTCTATCCATTCCTTGAAGGCTTTAGCTTCTTTTCCTTCCTATCCTATTGTTTGGTGATCAAAACCTTGTCGTGCTAGTACTTCAATAAATTCTTGATTTTCACTAATCAATTTTTTGCACTCGACAGTGACCTTTTCAAATCCTTCAATACATTGTATTAACATGTCGCCTTCCCATTTCAACTGTTTCTTCCATTTTTTTGGAAATGGAAGTTGATGTCCTATTATTACATTACCTTATATTAACTCTTCTTTGAATGGTGGTATTCTTCCTTATACTTCCTTATTGCATTTGTAATAAATTATTGTCCTTGCTTTACCCAATACTCAATCCATTCTTCAAACATGTTCATTTTATGACGAATTGCGACAATTGCATCTACTTGTTCTTGTGATATCAGTACTGGATGTTGAGGCAGTTCAGCTTGTTCTCGACAAGATAAAGTTAATGGCTTAATTAAATGTTCCCATTCTTTCACTTATCTTTTGTTCTGTTTATATTTTTGTACTCTAGCAACAGTAGCATTTAAATTCACTTTTATTTCCTCTAACTCTTGCTGCCAAGATGAGTGTCCAATATTAATACTTGTTATCTTATACTCCTTAGGCATCATTTCATGTCTTTCCTTATCAGCTATTGGAGTGGCTATCTGAATATTTCTATTTCCATTTGCATTTCTCTATATGACATGCTTTGTCTTTATTTTTTGCCTAGGTTTAGGAGTACCTACTTCTTGTATAAAATTATTGAGATTCAGAGGTAGTACTTCCACTTCTATTGGAGAAGCTAATTCCCTGATTAACCAATTAGGTGTATCATCATCTTGCTATACCTTTGTAACATTTCTCTGTTCCTATCTACCACTTGTTTCAAGAACTTATTCTCTTTGATTTGTCACATTTTCTGAAATGGGAATTTCTTCAATGATATGTGGCATACATTCGGGATTGGTAGGGTTTGACACTGTCTCCTCTATTTGAAGACCTATATTTTCCTATCTATCCAAATTTTCAACTTCATCTCTCTGAACGTTATCTTCTTTATTTACTACTACATCGAGATTCTCTTTATTTTCAATTCCATCTTTTGCAAACTGTGTAGCTTCTTCTTCTATAATTTCAATTTCAATTTTAGTTTTAGCATGGCCTTTCTCTAGTTCTTCAAAGACCTGTGAATGTTCATCAATATTTGGAACATTCCCAAGTGAAGGCTAGGAATCAAGAGTATCTTCAACAATTCTTTCATCAATAGGATCTTGCTCTGCAGTCTCCCCTATTTCCATTTCAAGTACGCTAGGGTTTCCTACCTCTAAGGTGAGTGTTCCTTGAATAAACTCTTCTTCAACATTTATGGGGTCAGAACCTATATCTTGAATTTCTTCTATCACTGGGTGTGCCATGGGTTTGTCTTTAGACTTATTTTCTTTCACTTTTTCCCACATAGCACCCCATTTGTCCATCTGTTCTCTAATTCTAGCTTCATGTTCTTCAAAAATTTCCTCTAAAGCGATAAGAGTCCCTCCTAGTGCTTGTTTCATACTAGCCATATTAACAGAAGGGGGAGAGGTAAACAATGTTGCATCCCTTTGAGATGCAAACCTAGTTTGTGCACCAACATTTTAGGTTGCTCCTATTCCTTCATCAATAATTACTCTTGTTCTTGGTTTAGTTATAAAGGAAGATGCACCTTTAGGTCTCACTTTTGATTTATCTTTACCCATCTCTGCATCTTTCTGTTTATCAGATGGTTTTATGGAAACTTCGTGTCTTGTAGTTTCAGGGGTTCTTTCTTCAATTCTAATACTTGGAGTCCCCTTACTAGTCTTTCTTTTCTTCTTGGTAGGCTCTCCACTTTCAAATGTTGTCTCATCTCTTTGCTTCCTCCTTTTATCTTCTAAGAAGATAGGCTCAATTCCCCTTTCTCTCAAACCTTTGTAAAATCATCAATCCAGTGTTGAGTATACTTTAAGACTGGTCTAGTGAACTCATCAACTGATGTCATATCTTCATCATCAACACTTGGGTCTAGGATGGGTTCATCATATACCCTATCATCATTGTAGAATTGGTTCAACACCTAACTATCATCTTCTTCCAATTGATCTGGGATATCATAAATCTTGAGCATATGAGAAAATCTTAGAGTCATTCTTTCATATTTTCTTCTTCTTACCATGTGCTTGTCTACACAGTTAAGCCAATAATCCTCTAAATGTGGCACATGAGAATGAAATCTAGTTATATTTTTAGCAATATTTCCTTCATATCATAATAAACTCTCTAGAGTGGGAACTCTTCAAAATGGTATGTCCTCAATTCTTCTTCACACAAGTTTGTTACTTTAATTGTACTACACTTATAATTTCCTACTGTAATGGGAAATTTAAAAGAGGCCTCTTTGCAAGCATGGCTATAAAGAGCCTGAGATGGTTTTAACTATCTCACTAATTCTAGTAAAACAATTTTATCTGTAGGATACCTGTGTAGCATGAATGGGTTTCCATAAAATCCCTCCACTCTAATGTAGGAGTAAGTTGGGAACTGTATGTACCAACCTCCATTGGCTGAATGGAACTTTGTGCTTCCAGGGATAACCTTTTAGCTTTATCACCTTCCATTTTTCTTACCAATTTCATGGAGAACAAATCATTAACTTTCCTATAATCATCTTTATACCCATGGATGGTGATTTAGGGTAGATGTGCATATATGAAACTATTGCCAACCTTTGTTCCTAGAGTACCAATCTATTTTAACCCTTTTTTAGTGTCTCTCATAGCACATGAGTAAATAACATACGATGACATGTAGAAGCATATAGTTTTGGGAAATGTAGTAATTTATTCATGTAGTCTATTGCTTATCAATTTTCCCCAATGTAATTCCACAGGACCCTCTATCATGCGAAATATTATCACAAACATCCAGGGTTTGAATTTGCTTGCATCTCTTAAACCAACTACTTTGCTAAGAAAAGTTATAATATCTTGCATTTCTTGTTTAAACATAGACCTCTGAATTACCTTGGTTTATTGTGTAATTGGATATTGGCACCATTGTGTGCTCATAATTTCTCTATTACTCTTTTCAGTGCTCTGATATGTCTTGGCTTTAGCCTTCATGTCAACATTGAACAACTATGTGTAAATGGGGAGAACAAATGTGTACATGATTCCTTTAAGTGAAAATTCTGCATAAATTCTCCCTTCTTTCTCAACAATCCTCTTGGTTGGGTTGTAATGATTGATACATTGCATAGCTAATTCAGGAGCCTCCATTGCTGGTTAAAACCCTCCTACAAGAAGTAACCCATTTTCCACAACATTCTTGGTGCATTGAGAAGCATTCTCTTGTAATAGTCGTGAATGGATTTCAATGTCACAAGACCATCCCATATGTGTGTCTGCAACCACTACGTTGATGGGTACGGCTTGTGAATTGCAATACTTGAATTCATCTTCTGCCATTGCATTAGAAGTGCTCACTTTGTATAATATGTTATGCAGTTTTCAGAATATGTGTCTTGTGTGTGAGTTAGGGTTAAATTCAACCAAAAATTATGTTTTATAAATTTTCAATTTATTTTCAATTAAATTTAACAAATTAGAGAATAATCAACATTTCAATTTCTGAATGGAAAATACTATTATCAAGATTTTCAGCTTGAGAAACACTTAACAAAGTATCAATTATTCAGAACATAGTTAATAATGGTGATCTTTCATAATACAAATTTAAAACCCTTGGTAAATGTGTCTTGGTTTCTCAAAATTTACCTCTCCTTGTGTGCCAATGCCATTTCGTTAATTCAATGTCCTTACCAAATTTGTAATATGATGCGAAGTGGAGTGTTGCAAAAGAAATTGCATGCTTGAGTTGGTGCCAAGTACATAGGTAGTTCGCCACCTTCATTAATTACATGTTATTTTGCATTAATTCCTAGAATATAGGTGCAATCATTATAGATTATGGTCCAAATTATGAACACCTAGATTTATGTGTTGGCTCGCTATTTGAGAAGAAAGACGACGCGGTGATTATACATGGCAATCAGATGTCACGTTGATTCTTTGTAAGGTGTATTTCATTAAAGATACGTGATCAATTGATGATCACTGAGATTAAAGATTTTTGGCATTGCATTTGAAAAGAACAAACACCAGGATCCAAGAAATACCCTCTAAGGAAAGAGAAAGAAAAACCATTAATGCTTGAAGTTTCCTTTGATGACACCAAAATCACCATATATGAAGACCCTGATCCCTTCTAGTATTGCACCAATCTAAGGGGTATTTCAGAACATCAAGTTCCCATTAACTAGGAAGCTTCAACATCCTCTTCATCCAAATACATCAATCTATCCACACTCACCAAACCATCCATGTCCACTCCTTCATCTTCCACCACACCAACTCCCTCTACCCCGAAGGCTAATCCTAATATCAAGATCCAGGACCAAGGTTGCAGAGAATATAAATTGAACACAACCTATTGTATTACTAAAATACCCAAGTCTCCAAAGGCTTATGTTCGACATGTTGGCAACACAAGGGTAGAAAACTAAGAGGGGGGTGAATAAGTTGTCACATAAATTCAAAAATTATTCAACTTGTTAACCTTATTCTCATATATGATAATTAACCATGAAAGCATAAATCATCAATGCATCAGAAACACACATAACACCAAGATTTTTACATGGAAACCATGTTAGGGGAAAAACCATAGTGGAGGTTAGTCCACAAGATTATACCTTGTTAAAAGTATAATGAAAATGAAATATGGGAAATGAACATGTATTCAGACACACCGCCTAGAGCACACTGCTCAATTACAACAAGGCTAACCACCCAAAGGAAGACACATTGTCTTACAAAAAGAATCGAATTACATCTGCAGGGATTTGAACTGATAAAATAACATCTGTTAATGCCTGATCACAGTTTCGGTTAAGCACATAAACACTTCTTCAATCTTCTTCACTCTTTGCTCTACCTTTGAATGATTATGACATTATTCACATACATGCACAAAATCACTCCCTTTCACACTTCAATTTGAATGAACAATCACTCTTATATATCTACAACAAGAAATTTCATCCCTTCATGTCAGCTTCAACAAAATAATAAAATGAATATAAATTTTCAGCCCAAAACATTTAAGATTAACAATGCAAATCAACCAAGGTTGGCCACAACTTAGTGAATACCCAAATCAACATCTCCAACATGAAAAATACTTCAATTAATTTCTCCTTGAATATCCACAACATGCTACAAACACTATGTCGACCAAGAACAAGAAAAACATGAATACGCAAGAGAAAATCACCAACCACAAGCACAATGATCAATGCAGATGTGCAAAAAAGATAGAGCACAATCCAGAAACATCCAAAAACATCATGAAACATTAGAGAAGCATCCAAAGCAACTGAGATAACTAAAATAGCCTCATCTTCAATCAGAAACACCAACTGAAGCAATAGAAAAATTGTCAGAATGAAAATCTTCATAACTCAATCAAATCTTCACGTGGATCTCTGAAACTTGACATGGATAAACTAGAAACACTCAACAAAAAAACCTTTAGTCCACAACCTCTAATAATCAACATACATCACTTACCGACATACTAAACTTCACTTCACTATTAACAACCTGCAACTCATTTATTACAATTTTCTCAATATCCTCGACATACACAACTTCAAATGAATTAATGCTAATAGTGTTGACATCAATGACAACCACATATTAGCAACACAACCACAATATACAAAAATATCTGCCTTTGGAATTGATGGAAACACATGATGTGAAAAACACCATCAATGCAACTAACTCTTGACACTTACTCCCCCTTAGGATTTGACTCATTTTCTCCTCAACACTTTCACATGATATTTTACCCACAAGGCTCTTCTCCCTAGATAATCACTAGTTTTTCACATGACTCTTCTCCCCCTTTAACATCAATGACAAAGATCTCTAAGCTCCACACAAACTCTAAACCACATATCTGAAGATCCGAACATCTGACTCCACTTGAGCAACAACCACCCCAAAATCAATTTGAAACAAGATATGACCATGAAATACATGAAATGAATGCAATGCAATGCATCCTTAGTTCTGATTAGGAGGGGTAATCACCCCTAACTTTCCTCTGAGATACTCAAAAGTATCCTTAGGCAATGGCTTGGTAAGGATGTAGGCACATACTCCATTCTGACTTCCTTTTCACTTACCTTCTCCATCAAAAAGTGAAACTTAATAGATATATGCTTTGTCTTTGAATGCAACACCAAATTCTTGGAAATATTAATAGCACTTGAATTATCATAGAATATAGCAATAGGATCATTATACACAACTCTAATATCCTTCAACATCTTTTTCATCCACTGGACTTGAGTACAATTTTTAGCAGCAGCAATGTAATCGGCCTCTGCATTAGACAAAGAAATGGAATTCTGCTTCTTGCTTAACCATGAAATCAACTTCTTACCCAAGAAAAAAACTCCACCACTAGTAATTTTCCTATCATTTACATATCTTTCCCAATCAACATCAATAAAGGAACTTAAGGTAAGATCATCATCTTTAGGATACCATAGGCCAAAGTCAATTGTCCCCTTCAAGTATCTAAAAATTCTCTTCATAGCAGTCACATGAGATTCCTTTGGATCAGCTTGAAATCTCTCAACAATACATACAACATTCATGATATTGGGCCTAGTTTGAGTTAAGTACAACAATCCACCAATCATTGATCTGTATCTTGTCTAATTTTCTTTTGAAGAATCATCTTCTGTTGTCAACTTGCATCTAGTCACCATGGGTGTACCAACTCGCTTTGAATCTTCCATACCGAACTTCTTTGGCAATTCCTTCACATACTTGGACTAAGATATGAATATCCCTTTATCTAACTGATTAATTTGCAATCCGAAAAATAATTTCATCTTACTAATCATAGACATCTCAAATTCATTATGCATCTCATTAGAAAACTTCATGCACAAAACATCATCTCCTCCAAAAATGATATCATCAACAAAGACTTCAACAATCAAATCTTTATTATGATCAATCTTGAAATACAAATTACTATCAGTATTACCTTTGTTAAATCCAAGCTTCATCAAATACTTGTCCAATCTTGCATACCATGCTCTAGGGGCTTTCTTGAGTCCATACAATTCTTTCTTCAACTAACACACCATATCTTTCTTATCAGTCAACTGGAATCCATTAGGTTGCTCAATATGCACTTCTTCCAATTTTCCATTTAGAAAAGATGATTTGAAATCATTCTGATAAAATTTGTAGTTCTTGTGAGTAGCATAGGAAAGAAATAATCTTACAGCTTCAATTCTACCAACAGGGGCAAAGGTCTCTTCAAAATCAATTCCTTCCATCTGAGAATATCCTTTACATACAGGTCTTTCTTTGTTTCTAACCACTTCACCTTGCTCATTCATTTTATTTCTAAAGACCCATTTAGTTCCAATGACATTCTTATCCTTAGGTCTGGTAACAAGAATCCATGTATCATTCTTCTCAATCTATTTTAACTCCTCTTTCATTGGTTCAACCCAATGTTCATCTTTACATGGTTCATTCACACTAGTAGGCTCAGTCTTTGAAATCAAGCAATATTCTTCTACAATTTTTCTCCTAGTCTAGACACCTTTGTTCTTATCACCTATAATCTGATCTTCCAAATGATTCAATCTTACATACCTCAGAGTCTTCTTAGGATGTTCTTCAATTTCAAACTCTTGTGTTCTCTCTTTTGTGCTTCCACTAGTTTCTCCTTCTTTTTCATTCTCCCGATTCACTGGATTGATTCACACTTGATTTGTCATCTGAAATTGCTTTCCTTGGTTTGTACTCTCATCCTGATCATCAGAGTCATATCCATAGGTTCTATATGGTGTACCTAAGTCTTCATCAACCTTGACATTTTCACTTTCAACCATTTTCTCAATCTTTTATTGTAACACTGGTAGGCCTTGCTTTTAGTAGAATAACCCAGAAAGATACCTTCATCACTCCTTGCATCAAACTTTCCTATGTCTTCATCTCTCTTGATAAAACATTTGCTTCCAAATATCTTGAAATATTTAATAGTATGCTTCTGATCAATCCATAGCTCAAAAGGGGTCTTACTAGTATCACCTTTTATTTGTACCCAATTGAGGTGTACATAGCAGTACTCATAGCTTCTCTCCAGTAGTTATGAGGGACATTTCCTTCTAGCATCATTGTTTTAGCAACATCTTCAATTATTTTTTTCTTCCTTTCCACAACTCCATTTTGTTGAGGGGTCCACAGTGTAGATAATTGTCTCTTTATTCCATGTTCTTCACAAAAATAATTAAATTCACTAGAAGTGAATTCACCACCTCTATCTGATCTCAGGCACTTAATCTTCAAACCTGTCTTTGTCTCAACCATAACTTTAAAGATCTTGAAATTTTCCAATGCTTCAGATTTCTCCCTTAAGAAGGTAACCCATACCATTCTAGAATAATTATCAATGAGTAACATAAAATACCTGTAACCTTGTAGACTTTTGACCTTAGAGGGACCACACAAATCAATATACACCAGTTCTAACAATTTTTTGAACAATGTTGTTTACTCCGAAAAGAAATTGTAGTTTGCTTTCCTAACTGACATTCCTTGCATATGGCATTAGTAGGTTTCACCAACTTGGGTAGATCTCTCACAGCCTTAGTAGAACTTATCTTGACAATATTATCAAAGTTAACATGACACATTCTCCTATGCCATAACCAACTTTCATCAACTTGAGCAATCAAACAACGTTTACTAGAAACACTTAAGTGAAAGATATTACCTTTTATTTTTGTACCTAATGCAATTTCATTTCTGGAACTCAATATTTTGCATTTTCCATCCTTGAACTAAAGATTGTATCCCTTATCAACCATCTAACCAACACTCAAAATATTATGCTTCAAGCCTTCCACACACAAAACATCATCAATATTATGCTTACCATCAAGAGAAATGCATCCTCTTCCATAGATCACACTAGTTGTATTATCACCAAATCTCACAACACCACCATCATACTTTTCCAAGCTTACAAACTTACTTTTATCTCCTGTCATATGATGTGAACATCCACTATCAATCACCCATTCATCTTTCTCTTCAACTCAAGCAGCTAGGGCTTTCTCCACATTTGTACAACCAACAGATTCAGTAGATACATTATTATTTTCCTTGATAGCAATAAATACCCATTCATCATCACTTCTATTTCCTTGATTAGATTCATCATTTTTCACAACTTCATCAGCAACATAATAACACTTCTTCTGAAATATAGGCTTATTATGTCTTGGTTTAGGAGTTCTTTCTAGACACCTTGATGCAAAATGACCTATCTTATTATAAGAAAAACATTTAAGAGGAAATTTTCCTTCATAATTACCTTTTCCTCTTGGTACTCTTTTGACAATAAGTGCTTCCAGCTCTTCCAGGTCTCTTTCTTCTTCTTCAATCTGTCTGATTTCATCCTCATACTTGAATGTCTTTCTAGATGAACTCTCACTTGGATCATATCTATGTCTATCTCTTCTGGAAGTAGTAGCCTTAAATGTAGATTCAAACTTAGGAGGGGCATCACCAAATTCACTCAACTCAAAAGCAGACAGCTTACCAACCAACATATGTCTGGTTATATTTGTTATAGTTTGGAGCTCTTCAATAGAACTAGCTTTGACTTTGTAAGAATTAGGTATGGATCTAAGCACTTTAGCAACAATCTCAAATTCATCTATCTATCCACTAGCACATCTAATACCACACACAAGGTCATTCACTCTTTGCATGAAAGTATTAATGTTCTCATCATCACCCATTCTCAACCTTTCATATTTCCCTTTCAGACTCTGCAACTTAGCATTCTTCACATTAGTATCACCTTCATACAAGGTTTTCAAAATTTTCCAGATTTCATGAGTAGTCTTCATATCCATAACATTTGTCATCTCAAAATTAGTAAAAGCACTCAACAAAGCTTCCTTAGCTCGGATATTATACTCAACATCTCTAATTTTAGTAGTAGTAGTAGGACCATTATGAGGAATAACATACCTATTATATGTAATGCTCTAGTAGGGTTCACCAATGCATCTCAAATGACACTCCATTCGAGTCTTCCATAGAGAACAATTTGTTCCATCAAATCTCAGACTATCCTTCTTGTATCTCACCATCCTAGATCACCTTAAGCTATTAAACTTCTTGCAAGGAACCTACTCTGATACCAATTTTTGGCAACACAAGGGCAGACAACTGAGAGGGGGGGTGAATCAGTTGTCAAAGAAATTCAAAACTTATTCAAATTTTTAACCTTATTCTTAGATTTGATAATTAACCATGAAAGCATGAATCATCAATGCATCAAAAACACACATAACACCAAGATTTTTACGTGGAAACCCTATTAGGGGAAAATCCACGGTGGAGGTCAGTCCACAAGATTATACCTTGTTAAAAGTATAATGAAAATGAAATATGGGGAATGCACATGCATTCAGGCACACTACCTAGAGCACATTGCTCAATTACAAGAAGGCTAACTGCCCAAAGGAAGACACACTATCTTACAGAAAGATTTAGATTACATCTGCAGGGATTTGAACTGATAAAATAACATCTGCTAATGCCTGATCACAGTTCTGATTAAGCACATAAACACTTATTCAATCTTGTTCACTCTTTGCTCTACCTTCGAATGATTATGAAATTATTCACATACACACATAGAATCACTCCCTTGCACACTTCAATTCAAATGAACAATCGCTCTTATATATCCGCAACAAGAAATTTCATCCCTTCATGTCGGCTTCAACAAAATAATAAAATGAATATAAACTGTCAACCCAAAACATTTAAGATTAACAATATGAATCAACCAAGGTTGGACACAACTTAGTGAAGACCCAAATCAATATCTCCAACATGAAAAATACTTCAATTAATTTCTCCTCAAAGATCCACAACATGCTACAAACACCATATCGACCAAGAACGGGAAAAACATGAACACGCAAGAGAAAATCACCAACCAAAAGCACAACAATCAATGCAGATGTGAAACAAAGATAGAGCATGATCTAGAAACATCCACAAACATCATGAAACATCAAAGAAGCATCCGCAACAACTGAGATAACCAAAATAGCCTCATCTTCAATCAGAAACATCAAATGAAGCAATAGAAAAAACTTTTAGAATGAAAATCTTCATAACTTTATCAAATCTTCATGCGGATCTCTGAAACTTAATGTGGATAAATGAGATACACTCAACAAAAAAACATTTAGTCCACAACCTCTGATCATCAATGTACGAAACTTACCAACATACTGAACTAAACTTCACTACTGACAACCTATAACTCATTTATTACAATTTTCTTAATATCCTCGACATATACAACTTGAAATGAATTAATGCTAATAGTGTTGACATCAATGACAACCACATATTAGAAACAAAACCATAATATCCAACATGACCTTGTTTCAGAATGGAGCCTAAAGAGATTTTCAAAGTCCCTATGTCACGAATTTTTATAAAATGGGGAGACATGAGCAAAGAAGACATTGAGCACATATCAAATTAGATTTATAAAGACCCAGAAGACCCCTCCCCATTACTAGTTTAGATATATGGTAAAGGCTATGATGGAACTAGTGGCCTAGGGAAAAATAAAACTAGCATGCGAGAACCTATTATGCCTTCCCGAAGACCAAAGTTTCTTGGGTTAGGGGTTTGGGCTACTTGAAAATGATGATCAACGTACCAATGTACTTTCAGGTGAGAGATTGAATGCTTTCGAAGGTGTCGAGACTATTGAAGATTCCCTTACCTAAACTAACTCACATGAATGGGAATTTGGTTCCCAAAGATCCCTAGGTTACTATTGTGTTGATGAAATATTTCTGGAACTCGGTGAACTTTCCTTTGATGAACGCTTCAAATAGATGTTCAAATTTGACCTTCCTAAAGACACTCCCAAAGTACCATTAAAGAGAGACGAATGGGTCAGACTATTTTGGCCTCACGACAATAATAAATTTACACCATCATTCTGACATACCTATCTAGCCACCTAACCCTAATGACCATCACTTGGATTCATCTGAATCACCACATGACACTATTGATTGTGATTCCAATCCATTCGTCCCCTATTTTGATAATGAGTCTGAATCAAGTGAAGGAGAATACTAGATATAATCTGAATGGGAGTTGGAAGATGATAATTTCATCTTTACCCTTTCCAAATCTGTTTGCATGCTTTCTGCATCCTCCCCACCATTTACCAATACTAATGATTGCATCTCCCTTGTCTACCCACAACTAATTGATTGGGATCAACAAGGCCCACCAGTTATGGAAATTTTTTAGAATGATGAAGCCATTGCAAAATTCATGGGACTCCGCGAGGGCATACCAAGTGGGGACCACAAAGCGAGATTCGCTATAGACCTAGATTGTGCAGCATACTTCGGGGAGACTGTGTGATCCTCTAGTCGGAAAAAATAAAAATCAAAAATCAAAACAAAAAAAGACACGTCTTTAGGTGAAAATTGAAAGGCACCTTCTGATGATACAAAAGTAAAAATAAAGGACGTATTCGAGGGTGAAAACCTCTTCAAGGTGCCCAAGGATGGAGGATTGGAATTTCTCCTCGTCACACAATAAAAATTAGCAATGCTCATTGATGAGCCTAGTTTATGGTCTAATTTTTTGGTAGAATTTCTGATTTGTTTGCTAAAGTTATCATGGACTTTGATATTAAGTGTTGATATTTTTTATGATATTTCCTTAGAACTATAGACATTGGGCCTAATCTTATTTCTGCAAATCTTTAAAGACATTGGTAGGTTATATGGACTATCTATATTAATTCTACATGTGATTAATGAATGTTATTTAAGGTAGTTATATATATGCAATTATTGTGCGTGCTAACATTGCCATGCAGATATAATTTGAAGATACTAAATTGAGAAAGACACTGCCAGTTGGGCATGCACCATAACATCTAACAAGGCAATCATTCAAAGGTCAAAAGAGGATGACGGTAGGAGATTCCCCATGCAAACTGAATGTAACCACCCTATAGTGGACTTTAATGCTATTGAGCAAGTATTGATGTTATTGTTGTGCTAAATCTATGGACACGTCTGACTAGATTCCATGTGTGCGTAACCACCTCTCCATTTTCTCTTCTTTCCCTAAATTGGCATCCTCCCAGTTCGTGGATTTGACTGCCTTTCTTAGTTGGTAGTATAAATAAGGATCAGATGCTCCTTTTCAAAAGGTTGTGCGATCTTTTATTGTACTTGCATTCTTAGTTTTCAGTGATACACTTATGCTACTCTTTTGTACTCATGTTTCTTGATGAATAAAATAAAGTTCTGAGTTTGAGCATCTGAGTTTTCATTAGTAGTAGAGGATACTCATCCAAGGGGGGCCACTTTGTGAGCAATCCATCCTTAGCTTAGTTTATCCTAGTTGTTACTTTATGTTCAGTAATTAGTTAAGAATTTGGCGTTGACTGTTCCTGCAACCACTAGAATTCCATTTTGTGATTGTTCCTGTAGCCAAAGCAGATAGAGTAGTTTTTTTGTTTTTTGTTCATATTTTCATTTCTCTCATGCATTTCAATCTTAGTATGGTTGTTGGTTTATTTTCAACATTTATGTTATTCCTTTCCAAGCAATTTACTTTCAACATTGCATCTTTCTTAGTTGTAGAATGAAAATGGCTACTTTGAGTTCCTAATGCACATACTATGCTGGCCCATTTCAAGTTCACATCCCTGGGTTGAAAATTTAAATGCACCTTCATGATGATTGAATGGCTATTTAGTTTAGATGTCCAATCTCTGAATCATAGCTATAAGAGCTTAGTTGTAAAATTATTATAGGATGCCAACATTTTTGGCGTCGTTGCCAGGGATGGTGTCAAACTAGGGAGTTCTTTGGAGTCATTGGTAGTTTTTCTTGTTTTAGTATTTCTAAAAGTTGTTCTTAGTATACCCTCATTTAGGAAGTAATGAACCCCCTTATTCTTTACCAATTATTTGTGTGAGTTGGTTGATAGTGAGTTGATACCGCATGCATAGAGGAAAGAGAAGGGGTGCTTATGGGAGATTCCTTCCTAACAATCCTAATCCATTCTAGCTAGTTGAATATCAAAACCTGCCAAGAGAAGAAGAAGAAGAAGAAGAAGAAAAAGGAGATCCACACCCCTTTGCTAATGCATTTCCTGATCTGAATAGCTCCAAAGTTTCCTCTGAAGACCAAAATCAGCTTGAGAACCCCTTTTCTTTGGAACAAACTCAAGTAGGCATGGGTGATGCAAATAGGAATATACCTAACCAACCAGCTTTTCCTTTCCCCATTTCCCATCATAATGAAGTTGACAATATCAAAAATATGCCTGCTTCAACACTCCCCAAGTTTTATGGACTTGTCACAGAAGATCTTGATGCCTTCTTGTTTGAGTTTGACATACTCTGTAGGAGTTATGACTATACCACTGATGCCCATAGGCTTAAGCTATTTCCTACCACTCTAAAAGAAGATGCATTAAGATGGTTGAGCCTAGGCAGAGATACTGTGGAAACCTAGGAGGACATGAAGACAAAATTCCTTGAGAAATACAAGGAGTATTATAGGGGCAGTGACATGAGAGGAGGTGACATTTTTAGGATGCAACAAAAGGAAGATGAGAGCCTAGAGGATTATATTGAAAGGTTTTTATTTTTCCTACAAAAATCTCCACACCATAAAATTAATGAAGACTCACAAAAGTTGTTTTTCTTGAGAGGAATCAATGACAACTATGTTGAGGCCTTGGACTTGATGGGAGGAGGAGATATCTCCAAGGTTCCTTGGGAGGATATCAAGAAAATAGGCCAGAACTACTCTAGGGCAGCCTCAAAGAAAGGGAGAGCTTACCAATCTTCCATGGGTAAGTCATCTATCAGTGGAGTTTCAAGAATAGAGATTACTCATTTGCTAGTAGACTTTAAGCAAGAAATTATAAACAATCTAGCTACTCAACTGGATACACTTAAAGCCAAGAAGAAGCAAGAGGAGGAAAATGAAATGTTGGCAAAGTATTTCCCCCATTTCAGAAAAAAGAAGGACTACAGATGCAAGATGGTAGCTAATATTGAAGGCAAGCAGATTGCACCCAAGTTCAAGCCAATTCAAATTGAAGAAGATCAAGTCTACTATGTTGCACAAAGGAGGCCTTGGGATTCAAGACAAGGCATGCCACCAGATCCACTCTCTTATGTTGGGCCATATTTCAATTCCTATTCATCCGGTAACCAATGGAAACCCCCATATCCATCCAACTATGGAGGATATCCACCACAACCTAAGGGTAACCCTCTAAATGTTTGGCTCAATCCTCAAAACTATCCACCCCAGTGGCAAAAACCTCAAGGGAATTGGTAGCCACCTCCAAGAAATTGGAAACAAACAAATCAATGGAGGGGAGGACAACAATGGCCTACCCATATAACTAGTTACATGCAGTCACCTTCTCAACCCCAACAACCTACTATAATGCCTCCACCTACTAATTCAATCTCAAATGCACCTAAACATACTCAGCTACCAACTCATCCCACACCCAATCCAAATAAAAAACCACAGCATTAACCTGTATACTCTGCTAATTCAAATCAATTCCCCACATATGTTATGAGTGTAAGTGACATCCACTTGCGTTCAATAACTACTTTACCAGCCCCTTCCAAGCCCATTATCACTGAGCTTCCTATGGAAGAGGAAGAGGAACCTCTAAATGATCCTATTCAGCCAAGTGCACCTAAAAATCCTAAACTAGTCCAAGTCAAGTAGACTGAACAAGAACCACCATTTCCTCAGAGATTGGAAGTTTCCAAGAAGAAGGAAGTAAAGGACACAACCTTTGAAATCTTAGATAAGCTGAAGCATATATGTATCTAGATACCCCTATTTCAGGCCATAAAGGATGTCCTAATCTATGACAAGGCAATCAAAGAAGCATGCCTCAAGAAGCCAGGCAGGAAGAAGAAAGACCCCACTACAGTTCATGTGGTGGGATAGCTAGCTGACATCATGCTTGGGAAAGTGACTATCCCTAAGTACAATGACCCAGGTAGTCTTGTGGTAGCAGTTGTTATAAATGGGATTAAAATAAAGAATGCTCCGATTGATTTAGGGGCAGAAATAAATGTAATAACCAGTGATATCCTGCAACAACTAAACATTGTTAACTGTCCTATATCTTGCTAATAGTTCTATGTTAAGCCTAATGGTATAGTGGAGGACCTTGTGGTAATTCTAGATTCCTAGGAGTACCCAACAGACTTCATGATTCTTTCTCCTATAGCTACACTAGGCAGGTATCCCATTATTCTTGGAAGGCCATGGTTAGCAACTGCAAACACATATATTGGATGTCAGTCAAGTGACATGACAATTTATGATGGGAATAGTACCAAAAAAATTATTCTTTATCCTCCTGCTCAGCCATCCCATGATGAGGATAATCCCATGTGGCCACATGTTGGTGAAGATTCCAAGGAAGTTAATTCTATGGCGCAACTTATGATGTTAGGAAGAAGATCCTTCATGTAGCTTCAAGATGAAGTTGAAGTATTGTTTAACATTATTCAAAAACATTGTGAAGTGGAGGAAGCATCATCTTCTCATTCTGCTACTCCAGTCAAGATACTTCTACCTGATCTTCCTGCAACCACTATTCTTGCAGAAATTCTTCCTACAAACGCTCTTCCTGCAACCACTGCTCCTGCAGATGGACTTCCTATAGAAATAGGTATGTCCCATACATTGCTTCCATATGAACTCAAGTTACCATGTGCTAATGAGGCAACTATGATAGATTCAACTACATAAGTACAAGTGTTACAAGGAAAGTATCTGAATGTTAACAACAAACTAATTGAAGAACAACAATTGTTATTGGAAAACTTATTGAGGACCCATCAACATGCATTTGCGTGGGACTATCATGAGATGAAGGGATTGGATCCTAAGCTTTACACTCACAAAATTTACATGAAAGATGATTGTGCCCTAATGAGGCAACCACAAAGAAGAATTAACCCTGTACTGAGAGAAATTGTAAAAGGAGAACTGCAAAAATTGCTAGATGCAGGATTTATCTACCCCATTTCAAATAGCTAGTGGGTGTCTCCATTAGTAATTGTGCCTAAAAAATGAGGGAAATGGGGAGTTTTTGTTGATTATAGGGAACTTAATACTGCCACCAAAAGGGACCATTTTCCCTTACCTTTCATAGATCAAGTTTTGTACTCACTTGCAAGAAAACAATACTTTTATTTTCTAGATGGATTCGACAGCTACAAACAAATCCAAATTGCATCAGAGGACCAAGAAAAAACCACCTTTACCTATCCATGGGGGACCTATGCTTACTTGGTACTCCCATTTGACTTATACAATGCACCTGCAACTTTTCAAAGGGTAGTCATTAGCATATTTTCAAACATTTCTCATGATTTCATAGAAATTTATATGGATGATTTCACCACCTATGGTGCTGATTTCAATGAAGCATTGGAGAATCTCAGGAAATTCATACAAAGATGTGAAGATCATAATCTCTCTTTAAGTAGTGAAAAGTGCTTCATGATGATGTAGGAAGGTGTAGTTCTTGGACACTACATCTCTCACAAAGGAATTCAAGTAGATCCTACAAAGATTGAGGTAATCACAAATCTACCCACACTTGCAAAATAGAAGGATGTTAGGAGTTTCTTGGGCCATGAAGGCTATTATAGGCATTTCATCAAGGATTTTAGCAAAATAGCAGCACCATTGTATACCCTCCTCACTAAATATGTTGAATTCCAATGGAATAAATATTGTGACAAGGCATTTTCTGATTTGAAGGTAGCCTTGACTCATGCTCATGTACTCAAAGAACCTAATTGGGAGCTTCCTTTCCATATCCATAAAAATGCATCAGATTATGCCATATGAGTAGTCTTAGGATAAAAATGAGATATTGAAAATGACATTTATTTTCTCAACAAAAATTTTCAAGGAGTTGAATTCAACTATACAGTGATAGAGAAATAAATGCTAGTAGTGATCTATGCCTTGAACAAATTCAGGCATTACATAATAGGCTACTGAATCTTTGTGCACACTGATCATGCAACCATTATATATATCATGAATAAACCTTTGATCATTGGTAGGCTAGCAAGATGGTTATTGTTGATGCAGGAGTTCGACATAACCATTGTGGATAAACCAGGGAAGGCCAATGTTGTTGCAGATTTTCTCTCAAGGCTGACTACATCAAAAGATAATCAAGCCATAGATGACTCTTTTCCTGATGAGCATCTATTCTCCATTAGTGTACAAAGACCCTGGTATGCTGACATGGCTAAATATCTAGTCACAGGTAGAGTTCCTCCTCACTTCTCTCCAAAAGAGAGAAGGGCAGTCATTGAAAAATGTTTTTTTTTCTTATGGATTGTTGGATGTTTGTTTTATACTAGACCAGACCATGTCATGAGGAGATGTGTGAGAGAAGATGAGACATATGACATTTTGCATGCATGCCACAATAAACCATGTGGAGGAAATTTTGCAACCAAGAGGACATCAGTGAAGATTTTGAACATAGGATATTACTGGCCAACACTCCACAAGGATGTGGGAGGTATACCAGAAAACGTGATAGATGTCAAAGAATGGGTAGACCAACCAGATTTGATGTGATGCCACTTTTCCCTCAAGTAGTAATCACTCCCTTTAACAAGTGGGGATTGGATTTTGTAGGACCCATTAACCCTCCATCAAATAGTAAGTCTTATATCCTGGTATGCACTGATTATGTAACTAAATGGGTAGAAGTTAAGGCCATGAGGCATCCAAGAGATAACAAGGTTGCAAAATTTCTTTATGAGCATATTTTCACAAGGTATGGAGTTCCAAGAGAGATAGTGACTGATCAAGGGACTCAATTCACATCAACCCTTGTTGCAACACTAGTTAATGAGTACAACATAAGACATAGGAAGTCTACTCCTTATCACCCCCAGGCCAATGGTCAAGTTGAGGTGACCAACAAAGAAATTGAAGCTATTCTGACCAAAACCATAGCTATTCGTAGAAAGGACTAGGAAAACATATTACCAGAAGTTGTTTGGGCCTACATAACTACATGGAAAAAAACTATAGGCTTCACTCCATTTGAGTTGTTGTATGGAAAAATAGCTATGATGCCCATTGAATTTGAACATGAGACTCTTAGGAATGTAGTAGATTTGGGGATGAATATATCTGAGGAACAAAGAGAAAGAATCATGTAGCTGAATGCTTTGCATGAGATGAGGAGAGCAGCCTTGCATCACACAAAGGTAGTGTAGAATTAGAGAATTAGGTGGCATGATAAATTTATCAAGGACAAGAAATTCCAACCAAGAGACTAGGCATTGCTTTATGATTCCAGATATCAGGACAATGTTGGAAAATTATAGACAAGGTGGCTAGGACTATATGAGGTTGCTGAAGTATTCCCTAATGGTGTTGTTCATCTCACTACTATTGACCCAGTAAAATTCAAGTTGCTTGTCAATGATCATTGCCTCAGATTATATCACAAGCCAACTTCCAAAGAGGAGTTCCTACAACAATTCACTCAGCGTGATACACCTGAGCTTCTTGCAGTTGAAGGAAGTGGACCTAGTGTCCCTCCTTCTAGCTAATTAAGGTATGTACTTATCATAATAAATACTTCCACTTCCGTGGAAGTCCATTTCTTCACCCATTCACTCATCTACCCATCCATTTCCACCTTTCTCTCTCTTCCATCACATCACTTCATTCCACTCCACATCATTTTCATTAATTGTTCAACTTATTTCCTAAAAAGCTGAATAGTACTTTCTTTACAATCTTTGCAATGAATCCTCCACACATTCAGGTATGTGTGCATTAATTGTTATATCTTAATTGTCTTTTAGTGCATTCATTTAATTGTTGTACATTAATATGGATGTTAACCATAGCATGCCATTATTCCCTACCCCTATCAAATCATCATTTCACATGTGAGGACACATGCCCAAATTTTGGTTGGCGCGAGAGGAAAATATGTGAATACTTTTCCCATGTGTCAGTCCATATTGGTCTACGTCAACAAAATTTAAATTGAGCCAATTTGAAATCTGAGTGAGAGGAAAACTTGCATGTGTGAAGTGACACCAACTGTTGCTGTCATTTCTCTCCATCATAGCTTTCCTTTATTACTCCTTCCTTGCCATTATTAACCTTGTCACAATCTCAAGCTGCAAACAAAAGGTAAAAAGGGAAAATTTAGTCAACATTGGCATTGGAAATTTACCAAGTGATGTAGGAAGGTGAATTTGGTTTTCAGACAAGAATTGCAGGAAGGAAACTGCAGAGTGATTGTATGCTTGCAGACAATGGGAGGTGGGTTAATTCAAAATGAACCCATGGTGCATGATGTATTACTATAGGATGCACCTTTCCTAACTAAATTCAGGAATTGTGGCTAGTTAGATTATTTCATGAAGTTGGATGGTTTTGATGAAGGCATTGCACTAGAATTCACCCAGACATTTTCTGAAGGGAAATCCATGGTAAAAGGGTTGGAAGTATTGGCTACCAAAGAAGAATTGCAGAAGTTACAGGGTTACCTGCCGATGGTGAAGATTACCCTATTTCTAGAGATTCCAAGTCAACCAAGGCTGAATTTACAGAACCGAGCGACCCTCCATTGAGCATAGATAAGCAAGAGGCAAAGAGAATGTCTTTTCCCAAGCCATGGAAGCAGATAGTTGTTTATGTCATAAAATATATCACTTGTGAAGGATGCCAATCAAATATACATTCTATGCATTTTAAACTCTTGAATCACATGAGGCATGGGAGGAGGATGAATGTGTCGAACATGCTATGCAATCTTCTTTCAATCATGGAGGCCAAGACTCAAAAAGGTAGGGACAATTTGGTTTCCCACCATTGTTTGATTAAATTGCTAGTTAAGAATTCTCTACATGATGTATCTTGAATGACATGGGAAGAATTCATAAAAAATGATCAAATTAGACCTAAGCACTTGCAACCTAGGGTTTTACCTCAACCCCGTAGGTCTAGTAGGAGATTGAGCATGGTTGAAGCCACTCTTGGTGCTTCAACCTCTGGCATAGGCCCTATGCAAACCCTCCTGCAGTAGAAGAAACCATAGAAATAAACTCTTCTGGGATAGAGCACTTAGACAAAGAAATTTCTCCTCCAGATTCTGATGATGATGTTCCACTTGGCATCCTAATGAAAACTAGGGCACATAAAAGATAGGAAAAAATGAGAAAAGGAAAATCCAAAAAGAAGTCGGCAGAAAAAGAAGTACCAAGCTCTAGGAAGTGGAAGGCTGACACTGTTCATCCTGCAACCAAAGAAAAACATGAGAGCCCTCCTAGAAAATCAAGACCAACTGGGCCAACCTTTGGTACACCTCTCCAAGAAATCCCTAAGTCTAGAGAAATATCATAGAGGGACACAAAAGCTCCAATGGGATAGGTGAATATCGAGGAAGAGGATGTATTTAAGACGATAGAAAACATAACATTAGCAGATCTTGTTGGCATTGCATAACAAGTGGAGAATCAAGGGTATGAGGAAAATTAGGATTTCCTACAGCAAGATTCCCTGCAACAATAGCAAAAATAAGAACAATCAGTACCCCTGCAGCTAGAATTGATGGGACATCATGAATCCTTGCAGTTAGTACTATATGGGGAGCAAGCATCAGTGCTAGGAAAAATGTTGGTGGGAATACATAAACCCCTTGATTTCTCAATGCACGTGGTAGCTATGCATTTATGGAAAGAGATGCAAACAAGAGAAGAAGAATGGAATGAGGAGAAGCACATATTGAAGAAGGAAATTCAAAAGAAAGATGAGGAGATTGAAGATAAGGATGCATAGATTTCCACCTTGAAAAAGAATGTGGATGATATGGCAGCCTTAGTACCATAGATTTTAGAGTGCAGGGCCCCTCCAAGGGTCTATGCTATGCATTTGAAGGATAAATATCATTCTTTTAAGTTGGGAAGAATTTTCTCAGGTTTGAACCCTTTTATTGAGACTCGTGTTGAATTTTTCAATGCTTATTGAATTTCTTCCCCTGAAATGAAGAATTTGTTGTGTGAGTTTTATTTGCATAATTATGCTATGACTCAAGACCATGATTGAAATCCACTGTTATATGTTGATGTTCAATTGATGGCATTTATGTCTTGGGTACAAAATGAGATTATTTAGGGACAAAAATATGGGGCTTATAAGCAATTTGAGTCCAACATCGCTCTTCCCATCAGGGCTGAATCAAGGATTCCAAGGGACATTTATAGGGAATGGAATAGAATGTTTTTTAAACCTAGCTATGGTAATAGGATTATGCCTTGGATAGAAGTAGTCTACAGTGAGTATGAGGTAAAGGCAAAAGAAAAAAAGGAAACCATGAAGAGATACCTCTCACAAAGATGGAACAACCTAACTGATGAGCTAAAACAAGTTGAGCCTCATTCCATCCAGAACTATGTTGCAGCACTTAAGAGAATTGACAGATATATACAGGTTGGAAGAACAAAGGGATGATTTTGGCTTCCCCTAAATTTTCAGCCACCCTTCCTGATGTGGCCTGTACCAAACTTTAGGTTTTACAACTATGACATTGCTGCAGAGAGACACAGATGCAACAGATTGGATAGATTGGGAGGATTCTATTGGGACCTTGATTCATGGACAACAAACACTAATGTAGGGCAATTTCCAATTGTAAATTTCAAACCATTGACCAAGTATAAAAACAATCCTTCCCCTATTGGAGGATCAACAAGACCTTAGGTTGGGGGGAGTTATGAGCCTAGTTTATGGTTTAATTTTTGGGTAGAATTTATGATTTGTTTGTTGAATTTATCATGGACCTTGACATTAAGTGTTGATATTTTTTATGATATTTCCTCAGAACTATAGACATTGGGCCTAATCTTATTTCTCCAAATCTTTAATGACATTGGCATGTTATATGGACTATCTATATTAATTTTTCATGTGATTAATGAATGTTCTTTAAGGTAGTTATAGATATGCAATTATTGTGCATGCTAACATTTCCATGCAGATACAATTTGAAGATACTAAATTGAGAAAGACACTGCCAGTTGGGCATGCACCATAATGTCTAGCAAGGGAATCGTTCAAAGGTCAAAGGAGGATGACGACAGGAGATTCCCCATGCAAATTGAATGTAACTACCTTGTAGTGGAATTTAATGCTATTGAGCAAGTATTGGCATTACTAATGTGCTAAATCTATAGACACGTCTAACTAGATTCCATGCGTGTGTAACCACCTCTCCATTTTCTCTGCTTTCCCTAAATTGGCATCCTCCCAATTCGTGGAGTTGACCACCTTGCTTATTTGGTAGTATAAATAAGGATCAAATACTCCTTTTCAAAAGGTTGAGTGATCTAATATTGTACTTGCATTCTTAGTTTTCAGTGACATAGTTATGCTACTCTTTTGTACTCATGTTTCCTGGTGAATAAAATAAAGTTCTGAGTTTGAGCATCTGAGTTTTCATTAGTAGTAGAGGATACTCATCCAAGGGGGCCCACTTGGTGAGCAATCTATCCTTAGCTTAGTTTATCCTAGTTGTTACTTTATGTTTAGTAATTAGTTAAGAATTTGGCACTGACTATTCCTACAGCCACTAGAATTCCATTCTATGACTATTCCTACAGCCAAAGCAGATAGAGTAGTTTTTTGTTTGTTGTTCAAATTTTCATTTCTCTCATGCATTTCAACCTTAGTATGGTTGTTGGTTGATGTTCAACATTTATGTTATTCCTTTCCAAGCAATTTACTTTCAGCATTGCATCTTTCTTAGTTGTAGAATGAAAATGGCTACTTTGAGTTCCTAGTGCACATATTGTGCTGACCCATTTCAAGTTAAAGTCCCTGGGTTGACAAGTTAAATGCACCTTCATGATGATTAAATGGCTATTCAGTTTAGATTTCCAATCTCTAAATCACAACTATAAGAGCTTAGTTGTTAAATCATTGTAGGAGGCCAACACTCATTGAGGACACCATGGAAGTTAACATAGCCACAACAAAAGATCCTAAAATCATTCTCTTTGTAGCATCTTTGACAGAGGAAGAAAAAATCAAATTTTAAAAATTCTTCTCAAAACATAAGATTAACTTTGCATGGTCCTACGTTGACATGCCTGGGTTGGATCCAAAATTAGTATTACATCATTTTCCCTTACTTCCAAATGCCAAACCAATAAAATAGAAGTTGCAAAAGATGCACCCACAAATTGCCTTGTTAGTCAAAGCTGAGCTCAAGAAGTTGTTAAAGGTGGGATTCATAAGGTCAATAGACTATGCTGAATGGATTTCCATCCTTGTACCTGTGACTAAGCCAAATGGTCAAATTCACATTTGCACAGACTTTCGAGATTTGAACAAGGCATGCCCAAAGGATGGATTTCCATTACCAAACATAGACATCATAGTTGACCTTATAATAGGATATGAGATGTCCCTCATGGATGGTTTCTTAGGTTATAATAAAATTGAAATTTCCCCTGAAGACCAGCATAAAACAACATTTACATGTCCTTGGGATACATACTACTGGAACGTCATGCCTTTTGGCTTTAAGAATGCAGGCACCACATATCAAAGAGCCATGAAAACAATATTTCATGGCATGATGCACAAGCTAATGGAATATTATGTGGATGAAATTTTGGAAAATTATTTGACATGCAAAGATCACCTTAATATGCTAGAAAAAAATTTCAAAAGACTAGAAGAGTACAAGGTATGCTTGAATCCTAAGAAATGTGTCTTTGGTGTGACATCGGAAAAACTTTTGGGATATATAATTTATTGCAGAGGCATTGAAGTGGATCTTGCCAAAGTGAAAGCCATATTAGACATGCCTAATCCAAAAGGAATAAGTGAGCTAAGGACATTGCAAGGTAGACTACAATCTATCTAATGCTTCATCACACAACTAGTTGACAGGTGCCAACCATTTCAATATCTCCTGCATGAAGGCACCCCCTTTGTGTGGACTAATAAATGTCAAGAGGCCTTCCAACAAATAAAATACTATCTATTATCACCACATGTCCTAATGCCACCTATCAAAGGAAAATCATTGATCCTATATATTTCTGCAACAACTTCAGCACTGGGGGCATTGCTTTCACAAAATGATCATGATGAGAAGGAAAGGGAAATATACTACATCAGTCAGGCATTGGTGGGATATGAGCTCAATTACACACCTATTGAATGTGATTTTCTTGCAGTTGTCTTTGCTGCCAAAAAGTTAAGACATTACATGTTGAATCACAAGATACATCTAGTGGAAAAGATTGATCCCTTGAAGTATCTCCTAAGTTGCGCAGCATTGATAGGTCACTTAGAAAAATGGGTTATGATATTGAGTATGACATACAGTATGTGGAAGGAAAAGCCATAAAAGGACAAGTCATAGTAGATCAACTTGCAGATGCACCCATACAAGGGGATCGTCCACTAGTAGCAAAATTTCTTGATGATTCCATAGTTCATATAGAGACTAAATCACCTTGGAAACTTTATTTTGATGGGTCTCATACTAGTCATGGCTCGGGAGCAAGTATACTATTTATCACACCATAAAGGAGACTTTATCCCTAAGTCATTCCACATTTCTTTTCCATGTACAAACAATGTTGCAGAATATGAGGCACTTATCACAAGACTCTAAATGGCCATAAAATGGAAAATCAAAACACTTCTAGTCTTTGGAAATTCTCAGTTGGGCATAAATCAAGTCAATGACAAATATGACAGCAAGGACAAAAAAATAATGCCCTATAAATACATGGTTGAGAATTTGTAGACATATTTTCATAGAATTTCTTTTGAACAAGTTCCTAGGGCACAAAACAAGGCAGTAGATGCAATGGCTATAATCGGATCCCTCCTAGACATTCCTAGCAATGTGCCACAATTTGAGTTCTTGGTGGAATAACTTTTGGTTCCTACATTTGACATTCTAGAGTCAGAAATAGTTTGTGAGCTTGTTGGTCCCAACTCTCCATGGTATCAAGACATATACGACTATCTCCAGTCTTAGACCCTTCCCCCAAACCTATCCAATAACTAATGAAAATTCTTTATCCACAAAGCCACCCAATACACCATCATTAGTGACACTTTATATCATCGTAGCTTTGACAATACCCTTCTTCGATGTCTTGACATTGATGAAGCATGAAAAACCTTACGTGAGGTACATGAGGGTATATGTGGATCTCATTCGAGTGATCCTACCTTAGGTAAGAATATCATGAGACTTGGGTATTACTAGCCAAAAATGGAAAAAGATGCACTTGAGTTTGCCAAAACATGTTGCCAATGTCAAATACATAGTGATTTGATTCATGCACATGCACAAGAACTTTAGTCGATTACTTCTTCATGGCCCTTCGTACAATGGGGACTCAACCTCATGGGAAAAATCCATCCTACCTCTTCCAATCACCATAAGTTCATTATCACCGCCACTGAGTACTTCACTAAGTGGATTGAAATCATCCCCCTCACATACATAACCGATAAGTAGATCTCCAAATTCATCCTCAATTACATCATTTGTCGGCATGGTGTTTCACAGTCCATCATCACATACAACAGTCGTCCCTTCAAAAATCAAGATGTTTGTGAGCTTTGTGAACACATCCACATCCAACATCATTTCTCCATGCCATAATCCCCTCAAGGAAACGGTCAAGCTGAGGCATCTAATGAGACAATTATCAAAATTCTTAAGACAGTCAAAGATGCTGGTTGTGACTGGCACATACAACTTAACCCTACTCTTTTGGATTACCACACCAACATTTGCACACCTATAGGAGCCACTCCATTCACCTTGGTCTTTAGAGATGAAGCCATCTTTCCCATCGAGGTTGAAATTCCATCTTTAAGAGTCTCCATGAAGGGCCTAATTGATGACGAAGAATATAGACAGTCACAACTGCATGAACTAGAAATATTAGAGGAACGTAGACAAAATGCCTTAAATCATTTATAGGCATATCAAAATTTCCTTTGATACAGTTATAACAAGAGCGTCATGGTAAAAAAATCTAACATTGGTGACTTGGTCCTAATGCAAAATCCTAAGAATCGGTCTGACAGAGAGAAACCTGACAAGTTCGAACCTAATTGGTTGGGTCCTTACATCATCATGACCTCATTTGGTTTTGTAGCTTACCAGATAGCTACTATAGATGGTGAACAATTGAAAATCCCCATCAACAGACTACACCTCTAAAAATTCTACGAATAACATTAGAGAGCTAGGCTGAAAACCATCAAAAATACAAAAAAAGTAAAAAAAATGAAAAAAATAGTAAAGAGGAATAATTTTTCCAAGAGTGAAAACCTAGTAAACAGGCACTTTGGATAAGTACCATGGTGAAGACCTGGAAAATAGATGCCATATGTAATCGATCTTTTCTTCGCCATCTACTATCACTCTATTGGCCTTAGTTCATAATAAACCCACTTTTTGACACCATCATGATGCCTGTCACAAAACCCTGCCATTTCTTTCCATGGAAGACAATGGTTGACATCAGGTCTTGCATACCATCCATCCATCACCCCAAGCATGTCCCTTTCCACATCCTTTAAACTTGGCGAGTCCTGAACCTGATTGGGGGCAATTCTTTATCATTTGACTATAGTGGGTATCGCATATGGTCCTGTCAATCATAAAATGTCTTAAAAAAGAGACAAAAAAATCATAAAATGTCCTAAAAAAATAAAAAATCATAAAATTTCCTTAAAAAAAGACAAAAAAAAAATCATAAAATGTCTTGAAAAATACCTAATTTTTTTTTAAAAAATGTCTTGAAGAAATACCAAAAAAATTCAAAATATAGAAAAAACACAAAAACATTCAAATAACACTTAAAAATCCCAAAAACAAAGTCATAACTTGTCACGTCAGTCATGTTAGTCAAGTCTAACAATGGTCAAACTACGTTGTCTCTGTGCATTTGCTATGTAGGCAAGGATCATCTTTGGGCCCCCAAGACATTAGGTTAGTCCTTCTAGGTCTGTCAAAATAAAATCATGACTCAATCTTTGGTCATCAAGACAAAGTCATTGGTCGTGTCGAACTACAAGGTCTCTGAGTATATGTTGTAGGCAAGGTCATCAATCGATGAGCCCCCAAAGCTACACTAGGTTAGTCCATTAGGGTTCATGACACTGCACTAGCACACATGTCAAATGTCTTCAAGTCAAAAAAATTAGAAAAACTTCTAAAACAAAATTTGGCAATCATTTAATCAACATGTCAATTATATTAGCATGTCAATGTCAGCATGTGGTCAATTCTATCATCCAATCAAGTTTGGTCAAACTTAATCAAAACAAGTTAAACTTTCAACTCTTGGTTATTGTTCGGATGTATCCTTTTGAAGAACAACCCATGTTGTTTACTTATTCCTTAGGATTTGTCCTTCCTAGGCATCGCCACTGTCATTTGGCATTTTGAGTGATTCTCACGACATTTGAGAATCAATCCTCTCGACATTGACATCATTTAGGATGTGTCCTTCCTGAATTTGGCATTACCTGGCATTTGACACCTCGACATTGTCAAACCTAGCATCTTAGCTTTCAAACACTTGACATTCAGACACACTCAGCAAACACTTGGCAAGCACTATCTTGTCATTTTTCATCATGCTACTAGTTCCTCGAGGATGTCTTGACAACGGGATTTAGAGGAGCAACGATGTATCATGATTGGCTTGTCTTTTCTTTTTCAAAACATTCATGTTGCTAGTTCCTCGAGGATGTCCTGCTAATAGGATTTAGAGGAGCAATGACATTTCATGGTTGGTCTTTCTTGTCTTTCTTGTTTTTGTGGTTGGTTGTGACAAAAAGACTGGGGCAATTGTGCTCTTAGTATGAGTTACGATCATCCTTGTTTGCGACTACATGTCTCATGTGATGGTACGACCTTGCACACCATTGATCTATATCATATCATGGTGTTTTTTGGCCATTACAATAATCTGTCCAATGATAATTAAGAGCAACAATTATTTGTTCTTTTGTACTATGTTGAAGTATTTTGTCTCCGTACTAACATTCATCTCCTTTTGTCTTGTTGTTTCTCCTCTTCCGTCTCCTGAGGATATCTTGTGACATACAAAAATATAATTACATACATGATCATATATACATTGCATTAGTTCATCACACATTCACTTAGTTGTATTATTATCCATTAAGACACACATTAATTAAACATCCATTCACATATTTATATCCACATCATTAACATAACATATATCATTTACATTCATCAATTTGCATTCACATAAAATATAAGTGCATTTAACATTTCCATACATAGTCCATATTAATTAATGCATACAAATCATAACATGAGGCATATATATATATATATAGTCATACATTAACGCATCCATAATCATAAGCATGGCACTCATTAGAATCAAAACATTATGCATACATGTAGAACATCATCTAACCATCATACATAACATAATATCATCATGGCATATAATCATAAATAACCATCATAACTGCATACATCACATAACATATAAAATGCATCATCATAATCATCATCATAAGTGCATATATCATAGACATAATCAACACATAATGCATCATCACATAACATAAAGCATAAAGGTCGTTCCAAAACTGCATCATATATATAATCTCAAAAATCATGTCACAGGATAAAGTCACGAGATATTCAAAAAATAAAGCTTGTAGGGTCGATGGTCAAAATATAAAATGTCATAACATAATGTGTCAACAAGACAACAATAAACAATGCCCTAGGCGGTGCTCTCCTCATCCCCTCCAAGAGAAGACCGAGGTGACTAGTGCTCAGTGACAGGAACTAATGGCATTGTGGACATGGTAGGTAGAGTCTGTGAAGCTAAGGGATCTATAATCGAAGGCTGGTTGTGCTCTAACCTATGCCCTGAAGTGGATGAGCCATGACTATGGATGGATCTATGGCCTGAGGAATTCCTATGACTATGATAGGATCAGTGACCTGATGAATGCCCTAAGTAAAACCACCCACACTATTTTGACTACAGGTACTGTGTGTCTGGCTGCTACTCCTTGAGCCACTCCCTGTCCTACTCTGAGATCAAGACAAACCAAGCTCCCTTTGCTAGGCCAATACTACTCTCTCATATAACATCTGATACTAGCCCCTACTAGCACTAACCCTGGATAACTCTTTGGCTACATCCCCAACTAGCCCTAAGCATAACTGTGTGAACTCCGAGCACCAGCTCTGTGCCTCCTACCATTGGATCTCAACCTGATCCCACTCTACTTGTGTAACCTCTAATTCTTCCCATAGGGATCAGATTTGTGTTGTGGCCTCATCCAGTCTCCTCTGCATATTTGTCATTCTCTGGTCAACTGTAGCATCATGAGGCAAAGGTGTTCCTTTGGGTATGTCATCCTCTCCCTCCACCATTCGCTCTCTGAGCTATCTCTTTGCCTCGTCCATATCATCCTCACCACCAATGTCTAGCTCCTCATCATCACCTTCAACCTCCTCCTCACCCCCAACTTACTCCTCCCCTCCCCCAACATCTAGGGCCTCCTCTCCTATGTGTACCTCAACCTCCATCTCTGTTTCTTTTCCTAGCCTCGGCCTTTGGCTACTCCTCCTCCTATCTAGCTCCCTCATCCCTCTTCTCCTCCTTAGCTACCTCAAGGATCACATCTAGGGGCACCCTCTCCACATGCTGGTGGACTCTCCTTCCCTACCTCCCACCATCTCATCCTCTCCTCCTCCTCCCTCCACCCCCACCGTCTCCTCCATCACCGCCATCACCACCTCCACCATCTCCTTAGCCTCCATCCCTCCCTCTACCTCTGCTGCCATCTCTTCCTCCTCTGCCTCCTTAGCACACCTATGGTATCATTGAAAAATGATCCGCTAGTGCTAGCCCATCTAGGTCTATCAACGTTTGTGGCCTATGTGTCTTCCACCATGCATCAAACTACACTATCATACTAGGATCCGCTGAACCTCCACTCTAGGCCCACTATTGTGCCACTAGCCCATCAATTTGCTACTCTACTAGGGGTATTGATATAGATGGTCCCCATATGGTCTCCTGGGATAATCTGGCATACTTTTTTGTCCCCACTGGCACATCTTATCACTCGCCGAACTGTCTCAACACCCACTAGGGTAGGTACATCTCAATAATCAACTGTGATTGAACAATGCACCCAATCAGATATTGGAACTATCTGCAGAATGCTAAATGATCACCCTCATTGACCCAATGTGCACAATCTGTATACAATCTCCAGAAAAATTCCATCAAGTTATCAATCCTATGCCGCCAGTATCCTATCTCCCTAACTTTAGTCTACTATAGAGCACCCACATGCAAATAGACATAAGGCATCCCCTTAGCTAGTTGCAGTCTTTGAATAGGAGGGAAAAAAATGGGGATATGCTCCCAAGCCCAGATCATAAGCAACATCGTCCCACATCTGATACTATGCGCACCTTTGTATGCCACCTCGTGCAACTGATGATAAAGCATACCAAGTAGACATGGCCCCTAGGAAAAAATAGTCTTGCCCTACCTCATCCTCATGAGCAAATCTCCCCATCTGATAGAGAACATGCGTCTGCGGCGGTCTGGTATAAGTACACCAAAAATCAACGTGCATAACATCACATCCGATCGAGGATAATGCTCCACCATGAACTCCCATCGAATCTCATATTCCTCGATTCCTAGTCCTACACCATCATCAGCCTCGTAATACTCTATAATGGCCTATTGGCCCTGGTGTGGATCATAAACAACACGCTCTCCTTGAATCAGAAGTCACAAAATTTTGTATATATCCTTGAGTGTCACAGTGGCCTCTCTTGTTTGTAAATGGAATGAACACGCCTCTGAGTGCCATCTCTCAGCCAATGCTATCAATAGTCCCCTATTTTCCCAAACAATGGGCATATAGGTCACATAATATAATCCTAGTCGCATAAGTCATCTTTTCTCCCTATCTCGCAGCTGATCTCTAAATGCATATGTCGATGACCTGAACTCGCACGTGTAAATCAGTTGTAATCGTTTCTACACACATAGAAACAAGATTCAACACATACATTTGAATATCATTATTACCATCTATCTAATCAAGAATAAATAGAAAATGAGCCTAAACGCAAGTCAACCCTAGTCAAAATCAAATGTGTCGCATCAAAGACAATTGTGTTGCACTAAGACAATTGTGTCATTTGGCTCTTTATTTACATCATGACAAAGTGCTTGTATTTCATGAGCTCACAAATGTGTCATTCCATAACACATGTGTCACTCCATTGAACATATGTGTCATTGTAATAACACTTGTGTTGAATGGTGTCGCACTTGCATCGCGACAGAGCGATTGCATCACTAAACCTATCATTTACGTTGTGAAACAGTGATTGCATTTCACTAGTCCGCAAATGCATCACTTTCAACCTAGACCTAATGGACCCTTCACGATTGCATCGCAATGCATCAAATGCATGCAACATAAATGTGAATGCGGCTTACATGAATTCATATGTGTCACAACACATTCGTTAGCCTAGTTTTAAACCCTAAAAAAGAACGTAAAACAATGAAATGATGAAGTGGGTAAGAGGTACGTACCGGTGGCTCTGCACCCTCTGGTTGTCTAAAAGTTTGAACAATGTACCCATGGTGCTCGGTTGCTAGAATCACCATCTTTGCATGAAGTCTCCTCTCACTGAGCTCTCAAATTTCCAAATGGAAAAAGTGAAAATGAATTTACTTTTTACCCATTTTGAACCCTTTGTAGGGTAAAAGTGGGATTCTCTTGAAAATTTTATTATTGTAGGCTCTTTTGACTGACCCATTGACTTCTTTAAACACGTTGACATCCAAAACCAATCACGCCACTGATGTCGGGACACTTTCCAATTTTTTTTGTCTGCTGGCCAAAATTTGAAAATTTTCTTGAGGAGGCATAGATACTCTGTACCTTCATTGGGACATGTTTTTGACTGAATTTTCTTTATCATAATGCGATAGGCTACATTATGACAAAGAGGGGAAAAATGTAGACACACAAAAATGACCTAGGCCTGCAAGTTCTATTTTCTCCATATTTTGTCCTAACATAATTAAAATACTTAATTATGTCCTATGGTCCAATTTCATCTATTAATTAAATAATTCATAATTATTTAATTAATTCATGTCTTTTATTCCTCTTAATTATTTAAATAAATAAATTTTATTTATTTATTTAAATACGTTGCTAATTGTCTAATGTCTCTATATGATTAGATAAATTCTTAAATTTATTTAATTATCTTTTGTCCATCATTTTCTCCTAATTATTTATTTAAATACATCATTTATTTCTAAATATCTTCTCATAATTAAATAATTTGTTTGATTTATTTAATTATTGTCCACCTTGGTTTTTCCTAATTTTAAATAAAGACATTTATTTAAAATTGTCCCACTTTTTTAATTTTCTTTCTCCAAGTCAATAATTAATTTAATTATTTACTGTCATATGGCCCCACTTTTGAATTGAATTATTTTTTTAATTCAAAATGACAACTTTCCTCCATAAATCAAAATAATTTATAATATTAGTTGATTTTCTAGCTCTTTCTTTTTTCGTGCCATTCTTATCTCCTTGTCACATGCAATCTTGTCCTTTGATTTGATTTTCTAGAATCAAATCTTGATCATTCATTTCAAATTCACCCTAATTTTGGGTTATCACATTCAATCTCAATCATTGATCTTAGGGCATTTTTCAATCTTTAATCTTGGTCATTCATCCAAAATTGACTTTTCTATAAAATGGCAATTTTGGCCTCATTTGACACATCTTATGCAATCCTCATCTCTTGGAATCTTGACATCTTGGCATTTATTGACTTCATGCCTTAGGAATTAGCATACTTTAGGCTTGCTTTATAGTTGCTTAGTTGCATTGCGAGGTCTTTGACTAGAATCCTTCAACATTTGCTTAGGACATTGGCATTATCATAGGTTGCTCATCACAAATCTAAGGGAAAACACAATATTGTAGAAAATAGAGAAGGTGCAATGGAGGTTAATCATGGAGGTTGAAGACATTTTGTGAGATCTTTCCTTTTTTTCATGTTTTTACTCATTTTTTCTTCATTTCTTTGCTTTGGGTTATCTTATTTAAGCTCTAATCTGCTAACCTAGGTTTTTCCCTAAGCTATACTATCAATGTCAACACAATAGAATACCAAAAAAAAATGTCATGGAGCTTCATTGGATCCAAAAGAAAAGGTCAGCTTCATAGCATTCATTAATGAACATAAAATCAAATTTGCATGGACATATGTAGACATTCCAGGGTTGGATGGAAAATATTAGTAGTACATCACCTAGTAGTTTTCCTTGGAGCTAAATAAACCCATCAAAAAAAGCTACACAAGATGCATCCACAAATAACACTCTTGGTCTAAGTAGAGCTTCAAAAACTCCTAGATGTGGGCTTCATAGCATTCATTAATGAACATAAAATCAAATTTGCATGGACATATGTAGACATGCCAGGGTTGGATGGACAATATTAGTAGTACATCACCTAGCAGTGTTCCTTGGAGCTAAATAAACCCATCAAAAAAAGCTACACAAGATGCATCCACAAATAGCACTGTTGGTCAAAGTAGAGCTTCAAAAACTCCTAGATGTGGGCTTCATCACACCCATCAACTATCCTAAGTGGGTATCAAAACTTGTACCAGTTTCAAAACCCACTGGGGGCATAAGGATCTGTACAAACTTTAGGGATCTCAACAAGGCATGCTTGAAGGACAACTTCCCTCTACCCAGCATCAACATGATTGTGGACCTAACTATGGGGAATGGAATTCTTTCATTGATGCATGGTTTTTCTGGGTACAATCAAATAAAGATAGCCCCTAAGACCAACATAAAACAACTTTCACCTGTGCATGGGGAACCTTTTTCTAGAACGCCATGCCATTTGGTTTAAAGAATGCAAGGACAACCTATCAACGAGAAATGACCACTATTTTCCATGATATGTTACACATGACCATGGAGGACTATGTGGATGACATATTAGAAAAATCGATCAAAAGAAAATATCATTTGGCTAACCTAGCTAAGGTATTTGATAGGCTAGAGGAATACAACCTGCATCTCAACCCAAAGAAGTGCATATTCGACATGACCTTTGGAAAGTTGTTGGGTTACATAGTATCAAGAAGAGGCATCGAGGTGGATCCCACCAAGGTAAAAGCTATCCTAGAAATGCCTACTCCAAAAACATTGAAACAATTGTGAAGTCTACAAGGTAAGCTTCAATCAATTAGAAGGTTCATTGCACAATTAACAAACAAGTGCCATCCATTCACCCATTTGTTAAATAAGGACATAACATGGGATGGAATATGTGATTAGGCTTTCCAATAGGTCAAGGATTATCTGCTCACTCCTCTAGTGTTAATGCCTCCAATTTAGGATAAGGCAATGATCTTGTATGTATCTACAACAATGACAACTTTAGGAGCTCTATTAGCACAACTAGATGATCAAAAAAAGGAAAGAGTATTATACTATATCAGTTGAACCCTAGTGGGCTATGAACTAAACTATATACTCATAGAAAGATCATGTCTATCTTTCATCTTTGCAGCACAAAATCTTAGACACTACATATTAAACAAGCTAGTAAAGCTCATATCAAAGGTGGATTCCTTAAATTATCTATTGGCAAAGACAACTCTAACAGGGAGGATCGCTAAATGGGTAATGATACTTAGTGAATTTGATATATAATAAATTGATAGAAAATCCATAAAAGGACAAGTAATAGAAGATCAGCTAGGAGATGCACCTATGGAAGATCATCTCCTCTAGTGTCTGAATTTCTAGGTGAAAGCATACTCATAACCAATCAATCAAGTTGTTGGACCTTGTACTTCAATAGATCCCACACTCAACACGAATCAAGGGATGGTGTCTTATTTCTCACACCTAAGGGAAATAATATACCCAAATCATACAAGATCACCTTTCCATGTACCAATAACATTTCTAAATATGAAGCACTCATCACTAGACTGAATATGGTTGTAGAATGGAAGATAAAGGAATTACAAGTCTTTGGTGACTTCCAGCAAGTTATAAGGTAGGTAAATGATGAGTACCAAATGAAGGATGAAAATTTCATGCCATATAAAATAATGGTGGATAGTTTGAAATAATACTTTTTAGTCATCACCTTTGAATAGGTTCCCAAAATCAACAATAGAGTAGTTGATGCTATGGAAACAATAGGCTCACTCCTCAACATTCCACAAAACATTCCCAAATACAAATTCCTTGTGGAGCAACTACTTATACCAGAATTTAATATCCTAGAATAAGAACTTGTTTGTAATGTTGTTGTTCCTAACTCACCTTGCTACCAAGACATGTTTTCCTATATCCAAGATGGGATCAAACCCCCTAACTTAACAAAAAATTAAAAGAAAACATTTGTCCACAAAACTTCACAATTCACCATCCTAGGAGACACCCTATACATACAAAGTCTAGCTGGAACATTACTCTGATTTCTCAATGTGGATGAAGCACAAACCGCCTTACAGGAAGTGCACAAAGGTGTTTGTGGGTATCACTCTAGTGGACCTAATCTAGTACCAAATTTTTTGAGGACAAGGTATTAGTGGCCCTTAATGGAGCAAGAATCCATTCATTACTCAAGGAAGTGTTGCCAATGTCAATAACATAGTGATCTTGTTCACGTACTAGTATAGGAGATATGACATGCAACTACACCACGACCTTTCTCACAATAGGGACTTGACTTGATAGGGAAGATATCTCACTCCATCTAATGGAAAAAAAATCATTATAACTACAACCAAGTACTTCACAAAATGGATAGAGGCTATTCCTCTAACCTACACCATGGGAAACAAATATCCAAGTTTATTTTTAATTATTTGATCTTTCAGTATGGAATTCCAAAAACTATCATAACAGATAATGAAACTCCCTTTAAACACCAAGATGTTTATGAACTTTGTTCAAAGTTATCCATCCAACATCAATTCTCAACCCCATACTATCCCTAAGGAAACAGTCAAGTTGAAGCATCCAATAAAACCATTATGAAAATATTGAAAAATACTATTAATAACAATAACTACGATTGAAATTTGTAGCTAAATCCCACCTTATTGGCTTAACGAACTAGCATTCACACACCCACGGGTGTGACACCTTTTTCCTTGGTCTACGGATCTGAAGCAATCCTACCTATCGAAGTCAAGATCCCATCACTGTGAGTATCCTTGAAATCCATGGTCAACAATGAGAAATATCAAGTATCCAGACTAAATGAGTTAAAATTATAGATGAAATATGCTTGAGCATGTTAAACCATCTCCAATTTTATCTGAATCAGGTCAAGTGAAGCTATAAACAAAAGATAAAGAACAAAAAATTTCAAGTTGGTGACTTGGTACTGAAAGAAAATCAAAAGATCTAGCTAAATCAGGATGGGAAGGGTAAATTCAAACCCAACTAGCTAGGTCCTTTCATCATAACAAAAATTTATGGATTTGGAGCATATCATTTGGTGACTCCTAAAGGAGAAGCTTTTGCTGAACCTTTGAATAGTAGCCATCTCAAAAAAATTTACACTCAAGTGCATTAGAATATCCCAAGAAAAAAAGCTAAAAAAGATTAAAAAAAATCAAAAATAAAAAAAATAGTAAAGAGAAATAAAACTTCCTTTAAGTGAAAACCATGTTGTGGCGCATCTAGGGCTAGTACCATAGTGAGAACCTAGTAAATAGGTGCTACATCTGAATAATTCTTGCATCTCTATTTATCGACACTGCCTATCTCATCCACCCCATGCATGCCATAATAAAAACATGTATCCAACTATGGCACCATCAAAATCCATCTACCCTAATAAACATAATCTTATTCCAAAATATGGGAAATCTCCTAAAACCTGGTAGCAGATTAGATCCTTGCTCATCCCATCATGGTAAAAAACTATCAAAATAAAAAACATCCAAAAAACACAAAATCAAAACAAAGTCAAACAGTTTAGGTCATCTCTAGACGAGCTACAATTGAGTCACAAAATAAAGTGAACTATGAGCCTTTGCGTGTATAACATAGGAAAGGCCATAATTGATGAGCCCCCAAGCCCCTAGGTTAGTCCCCCAAAACAAAAACATTCAAATATCTTATCAAAATCCAAAATCATTTAGAAAAACTCCAAAAAAGTGTTACTCAATACAATTGAACTACAATGTCTATGTGTTTGTCACGTAGGAAAGGTCATCATTGATGAGCCCCTGAGGCACTAGGTCAGTCCCTTTAGGTCCCCCTAATTTGTCTTTAAATCTACCAAAAATAAGAAAAAAATCATCAAATAAATTCAGAAAAATATTTCAAAACCTATCTCCATCATCACCCACTCACAAATAAACTTTCCATCCATAATAAATAAACACCACCTTCAACCTTTGATAAATGCAACCAAGCAAAACAAACATATAATCCAAACTTCCAAAGTAAAGATTGAAACAACTGGATAATTACTAGACTAAAACAATGCTAAATTATGAAGTACCCTACCTTTTGAAAATCATCATCAACAATCCTAATGGGAGTCTTAATGGATACAACGTTCCTACGATAGACATCATCAATGGGTTACAACATGAAACATCAAAACAACTATGGCAAGTGATATAGCAACATTGTTTATCTTTTTATTTAGCCTATTGTCACATTCCCAAGATCTCTCAAGGACGTCCATAAGGATTTAGAGAGGAAGGAATGGGGGCAGTGATCGTCGATTTCTATTTGTTCTTTGTGTTAGATATTTTGAAATACTACCATGGTGAATACTTGCTTTGTTATGTGTGTGGAAGTCATTTTGGGGAAATTCATGTAATAGTTGCATGTTAGGTACTCCATACCTCTATGTGTAATTGGTCTAAATTTTTTTGAAACATCTCACCCATACACTCTAACAGGGTTTTTGTATGTTTGGTATGAGAAAAAATACTTTGTTTGCAGAGTCAAAGTCCATGCAATGAATACAAAGCCACCTCAATTATTAGATACCCAGGTGCATCGCATCTATATGCTACATCAATAAGGATTGCTAAAAATAGAAAGTATTTAAGAAATCAAAAGCAAACTCACCAATGACTAACAACATCAATTTTCTATCCATTTCTAGTTATATTAACACTTATAACTAACAACTCCATCCTACATCACAATATCATTAGTACAACACACATCCTACATCCAAAAATTTGTCAATGCATATCATGACCATCATATATCATCGTCCATCACATACATCATATATCATTATCCATCCCATACATCATATATCATCATCCATTGTATATATCATATATCATCATCCATCGCATATATATGTAAATCATACATCCATGCATATCATATAAATGCATCAGAAAAGTACAAAAACATGAACATATAATCACAAATCATCAACACATATAAGCATTCATAATCATACAAAAGCATCTCATAACACATAATAAGCTGAATCAAAACATGGTATATATCATATATCATCAAAAATGGGAATTCCATGTACATCATCAAGCATCATGTGTGACATAAAAATATACAAAATATATATATGAGGCCTCAACTAGGATGATAAATTTATATAAAAATAAATGTCTACACAAGTCTTTGACACAATGTATAAAGATCATAACAAAATCAGTCATTCTGGCCATCCCGTAGTGGGGATCTATGTTGTTGCTAGCTTTGATGAGGAGATGGCTATGGAATAATATGAGACTATTGAGTCTATATAAGGGACTTCCCACCAGACTCTACACCTATTTGAACACTTGGATCTTTCAAATGTGAGTGTCTTTGAGCCCTCAAAGCAAAGGCCTCATATAAAGTTTGGTAATAAGTACTTTGCATCATCAACCTATCTCACTCAGCCTGATAATGAGCCAAGGGGATGGAAGAGGCTAATTAAATATCAACTACTAGTCTTTGTTGCCTCTCTGTGGCCAGCTCTTTCCTCAAAGCATCTCTCTCCTGATGGAGACCATCCCACTTTGTAATGATAACAACCTGTCCCTCTACCACTTGTCATAGAGAATTCTCGACATCTTGATCTACAACTTAAGAATCTCTATCAACAGTCAACTATGTTATTTTAGCTATTGTGTCCCCCTAAAGGGGAGGACCCTCTGGTACCTATTGCTACTGACCATCCTATGGACCCTACTATCCATCATTCCCATCATCCTATTGACCCCGAGCCTTGTCAAGTTGCTCCACTATGATCTTGAGATGTTGTTGGTCACCCCTCCTACTAGTCACTCTAGCAACCCTTTGAACATGCCCCATCATTGGCCTAGCACTAATAGGATCTGTAAGCTGTAATGGAACATGACATGCCCACCACTGATCAAAATCTTGTGTAATACTCAAATCTATTGGATATATGACCCATCTCCATCCAAATGGGGTAAGTGCTTTTAACTCTCTAATAAAATCAGTAGAGGAGGTTGTCGGCCCCCAAACTTGGACCTCTCAGGTTGTTTTCCCATACTGTGCATGATAATCGTCAACAAAACATGTTTATCTCTCCTTGAACTGACAGAGAACCTGATCAAGCAAATATCACTCAAGTATACTATCCACATGGCCTATGAGCCATTGTGTTTGTTGATAAAAATGGAGTTGCTTCATGTCATCATGCCAGGCCTCACAAACTAGCCATGGCCTCCAAATAAACTCGGTCATATGGTCAAAAATTCCTTGCCAGTAGGGTAATCTACCAAGCCAGGTGTAGTGCACAAAATCTAAATATTTTAAATAAAATGGATCCTCAGGATCCGATCAAGTATACCATTGGGCCTGGTCACTAGGATCCTCTCCCACACCCATACATTTAGAAGTGGCATCCTTGTGGAAATAGCACTTCCGCTATGATAATCAACCTCATGCATATCTCTGTACAAATGTGCCAAAACACATGGGCCCCACACATATCTCATCTCGTGCTTCATCATCTACTCAATAAAAATGCCCCAACCAATAGGAAATAACCAACCTCTACAATCGGGCATGAGAAGCCCGATAATCAATCACTAACTCATTTGACTGCAAAATTCGATGAAAATTTCTGACGAAATATGTATAATTTGATGTATTGTCGGGTGCTTGTAAAATTTGATGTGTAATTTTCAAATTTTCAAATTTTTATCCCCGACATTCATTGAAATTTTGACGAACTTGGGTTTCGTCAAAATTTTGACTAGCAGTTTTGTCGAAATTTTGACAAACATGAAAAATAAGAAAAAAATCAAATTGTGGCCGACATAAAGAAAAGTGAGTTCATTGATTTATTGTGACAGTGTTTTGCTATACTTGTGAATTTTCTCTACTTGAGACAATTTGTGGAGAACTAAGGATGATTTTCTTGGGAAAAATTAGAAAAAATTCAAGAAGATATCGCTAGGTTGATGGTAGTCATTGTCTTTTTGCATAATTTAGTTGTGAAGTCAGATTTGTAGTTCCAAGTTTGAAAATCATATTTTAAAGCAACATGTCATCAGATTTCATTTTTAGAGGTTTAGGGTTTTGAGAATTTCATGTCCATATTTTTTTGTGTGGAATCACCATAAGATCAAAACCAAGGAACAAATTCTTGTGACTGTAATTATGTGATCCATAACTCTATTGGTCATGTGGCATAGTTGTGCTATAACAAATACAGGATGCATTCATGTGTGACCCAAGTTTAATGTGGCTATGTTGTGATAGAAATGGAGGCACTCATATAATGTAGTTAATTCAGGTTGTATAATGTAGGTGTCAATCATCATTGGTGCATTCAGGTTGTCTCAAGTTTAATAGGTTACGATGTAATTATAGCATGATCCAAGAGTGATTACCTCTCATTGCAATAAAGAGCCTATAACTCTATTTGATATGCAGAGTGGTTGTGTTATATAAATTATGTAGTGCATTCAAGCACAACCCATGTTTAATGGGCTATTCTAGAGAGTGATCAATATTTTCTAAACCTTATGAATGTTACTTAAAAGTGTATAGCTTAAACTACAAATCAAGTTTGTTACATACTTGAATGCAATCTTGGGTTACCGCAAACTATAATAATGTGATCTGCTAATAACCATTATGGAAAGTATTAAAGCAAGACCCATGCTATATAGGATACATTTCCCTGATTAGGTTTACATACCTTAATGATCAAACACAAGCTTCCCACACACTCTAGGATACAATCCAAGATCATACCACAACCCTGTCAAGACAACTAATTTTCTGACCCAAGATTTAAGGTCATTTTTTAATACCAACAGAAGCATTGGTAAGAGCATGATTAGGGTACAAACCCTAGGCCTCTGTAGATACATAAACAATAACTCTAGCGGATTAGGGAGGTTTCAATACCATAAAGATTGAGACATTGTAGCTAATAACAAAATCTTTCAATCTAAAGATTGTAGCCAATAACAAGCACTCTATGTAGTTTAGTAACATTTGTAAATGCAATCTATGGTAAGAAGAATGACAATCACTTGAGATGTGATAGTCAAAAAGAGGCTAAGCAGTGACAAGATAATAAAGCTCAAACCTTGCATAGTAAAGTGGAGATTTTAATAGTGAGTTTCCTTACCCTCTTGTTGAACTTAAGAGTTTTTCAAATGCTTTTGGTAGTGTTAGACAAGGAAAATGCAATCAGGGAATGACTGTCCAAATGAAGTAACAGTGGTAATCATAGGTTCAATGTTTTTTCTTAGCCATTAATGTATAATGGAGGTAGTGGATTGCATGTTTGAGCAGTGTTTTGAGACTCATCAAAGATGGGAGAATAGTGAATAATACCTTGTGGACTGTGAAGTAGTGTCAATAAGGTTGAAGGATCTTAAGATCTACAATACCATGAAACAATGAGTCCCCTATAGTAAGTAGGTAGTCTATAAGTCATAGTTTGATTTTATAGAAAGATGCTCATGAAAGGAATCTTCAAGTGATAGTGAGTGAGTTGTTTGAGATTGCAGTTGAGGGTGCAATACCCAGTCTTAAAGGAAGTTAGAAAAGCAGTAAATGTGCAAGAAAATCAAATTGTACACAACAAATAATTCACAATGTTATCTTGCATAATGCCTTGAGTTTGAAGACAAAAAATTTATTGTATATTGATGAAAGTGGTGACCTTAATGGTAAATCACTGGAAACCATAATTTTAAAACATGTTATTGTGCTTATGGAGGCAACATTTTAAGCAAGGCAGTGAGTGGTGGTTTGGCACAATAGTAGGTATGAAGGACTTGCTTTCTATGCATACTATGTAGTCTAGCTTAAGACAACGCTCTTAGAAGAGATTGAAGGTGGATTATGGAACTCAAGGGTTACCATGAAAATGATTAAAGCAAAGACTAAGATCTATTTAAAATCCACGGTCATGAAGATATTAAAGATGTCACATGCAAAACCCTAGTAGCTGGAGTAATGAATACAGTGCTAAAGAGGATAATGTGCTAGGGCAGATTTAGGAGATCTCCACATTATCTAATTATAGGGGAATACATCATTTATTTATTTTTTTAATTAAAAGAAATCATTCTAAACCCTATATAGGATACATTGATACTTCAAAAGCCTCTAAAGGAATTTGAGATTATGCAAATATATGTCAAGTAAATACCTAGATTACAAATAGTAGCTGGAACAATGTAAGATTTGTTGAGCAGAGCAGGAATGAGATAAGCAGCAATGAATCCTATGCCTCCTTTCATGCACATCTCCTCACTATTCTCTATCATTCTTTACTGAAACACTTCTCCATTTTGGCAGTCTATGCTTGAAAATAATGTTTTGATGAAGGTTTTAGAGTATGTTTATTAAAATGAAAACTCCATGCTGGTGGGCTACGCCTGAAAATAAGATTTTGACAAAAAAATTAAGGTATGTTTATTAAGGTTTTAGAGTATTTTGGCAGGCTATATTCTTGATTCCTTAAATGATTTATTCAAATGG
Source organism: Sequoia sempervirens (assembly GCA_007258455.2). Taxonomy (NCBI): domain Eukaryota; kingdom Viridiplantae; phylum Streptophyta; class Pinopsida; order Cupressales; family Cupressaceae; genus Sequoia; species Sequoia sempervirens. The sequence continues at coordinate 10,379,579 of VDFB02105785.1, forward strand.
ATTGTGACTAAATAAATGACTAACTATTTAGTCATTTTTATTTGTGTGACTAAATAATTTTTAATCAATGACCAAACTAGTAATTTATTTACTCATTTATAGCTGAGTTGAAAAAATGAGCAGAATTTAGTCATTTTTAGTTGTTGTGACTAAAAGTTTTAGTCACCTAGTCATTTATTTTCCAAATTCTACTAGTGTGTGCTTCCTTGTGCGATTAGGGCTCTCTCAATGTTGAGGGCCCTAGAGATAAGCTCGTCATAAGAAGTGACATATTGCATCTTTAACTAAAAGGCTACATTCATATTGACATTAGCAATGATGATTCCAACTTGTTGCTCCTTAGGAATGGGTCACTTTCTCTTACTAGCTCGCTACCTCCATTGTTGTAGGAAGTTTGCGATCAAGTTCAATATTCTGATTTTAGGAGTCTAACGGTTGAAAATCATAGTAAAATCAAAATTTAATAAGTTTTGGAATTAGCATTTTAAAGTGTTTTTTGGGGTCATTAACTTTAGACTATCTTCTTTTTTGTAGGGGTGGTTGCATGCCAAATTTTTTTGGTGTAAAATATCATAATTATTAGATTTTGTTACCTGTCTATGAATAAAAATTATTAGGAGAGTGAGTTTGATATTTTTAAAGATTTAAATAGTCAAGCTTGGTAAAGAAAAATCATGTTAGATAATATTAGTCCAGAACAAAATGAAGACACTTGATAGATTGTGGGCTAGATTGAAAAGAAAGGGTGATGGGAAATGTTATTGTCCTTGCAATAATTGCAAGGGCTTAAAGACGAGACTACTTTTAATCACAACAGATGAGAAACATTGTAGGAAACACGGTCATGTTGAAGGGGGCATGATTATCGTCCATTGGTAAGTTGTTCATTATATGTGTTTATATTGATTGAATTTGTAAATATTTATATCGTTTTAACATTATATATATAATCACTTGATCATGATCATGGTTTATTTGTGTCTATCATTATTATAAACGTGGGGCACCTAGGACACATGATATGGATTATCACGGCCTGGAGAATGTGGTTTTGCAAGTGTATGAACATGGAGCTGTGAATATCGAAAATGAAGTTAATGATCCTACGGAAGAAGATGATCATGTGCCATAAAACACAGTTGAAGATGATGGTACAGATACATTGATCCATGAAACATTTAGTGGCAAAGCTGATCATGGTGATCGAGATGACGTTGATGATGTTCATGATTTACTTGTACTTGAGAAGGCATACGAACCCCTTTATGAAGGCTCCCAAAAAACTCTTCTCTCCGTTGTACTGTTGTTGTTGAACTTGAAGGTTATGAATAGTTTATCAAATATAGAAATCTCACGAATGTTAAGGTATGTCATATATGCCATCTTTTTTCATCTATTTTAATTGTTGTTAGTTCATCACTAGTAAATAAAAGATGAAATATGTACCATTAATATTCTTTATATTAACAAATTATTTTTTGTTGTAGATTGATTGGTGAATTTTTGTTACCACCATCCAATATTTTACCTCGCTCATACATGAATTTGCAACAGAATGCCTGAAATTTCATATCAATAGATATTGAACAACTCAACTAACAAAAAAGGTGTATCGCAAGGTTCTTGGTTATATTCGCATTATTCCACATATGCAACGATTATTTAGGTACGAAAGCTTAGCACAATTTATGGATTACCATGCACAGAATAGAAGTGGAGATGAAATTCTTTGAATGCTTATGGATGGTTCTTCATTTAGGGACATGGAGGAAAAATTACCACACTTTAAAGAAGAACCTCGTAATCTCAGGCTTTCATTGGGAGCGGACGGTGTCAATCCATTTGGAGAGTTGAGATCTATTTACTCGGTGTGGCCTATTTTTGTTATCAACAATAACATTCCTCCATGGATTTCAATGAGGGAGCACATAATGTTGTCAATGATTGTTCCAGGTATTTGCTTACATCAATTTTCTTTAACATAGTAGCTTCTCATTTGTCTTATTTGTTGCATAATGAATTATATTTTTTTCATTCAATAGTCATGTACATTAATTTATATATATTGTAGTAAAATGGTTATAATAATTATGTAATGTTTATGTTCATTCAACTAGGTAAGTACCAAGTTAAAGATATGAATGTATATATCGAGCCTCTTATCAACGAGTTACTAGAGTTATGGAATGGCGTCACTATGTATGACATCTCTAGACCAATAGGACAAAGACAATTTCAATTCCATGCAATGTTTGTATGGACAATTCATGATACCCTAGGGCTAACACATTTTTGTGGTATGTTATAACGTTTAACTGCACTTTAACAATATTTAATTTTATGAAGTATATATCATGCATGTTTTTAAAATAATCTATTCATTATATATAATTATAAAAAATGGCATATTTAATCCAATTATATATGATCTTGCAGGTCTTCAAACAAAGGGAAAATTTGCATGTCCAATTGGTGGTCCAAAGATGAAATCTTGTCATTCAACAAGTTTAGGAAAGCAGGTTTTTGATGAGTATAGGCACTTCCTCCATAGAAATCATAAGTATTGAACTACTGAAAAACATTGTTTCAATGGGAAAGAAGAGACTACATCAAAACCACAAAGAATGACACCTCGCCTATCGAAGTTGGAATATAATAGAATTAATCGTCAAGGTTATACATCAGATCAAATTGTTTATCTATCATATATGATATGTTTTGAATTTATATTTATATTTTGTGTTGTGTTTACTCATGTTGTAATTGACAATGATTTTCGTTGTTAATTTGTTTAGTTTATATGCTTCATGAAGGTCATCAAGGCATTAATGGTCGACTTCCACAGGGACTGAAAAGTTATCCCATACAATTTAGTAGGTTGGCCTACTATGAGTATCTACAAATTGTGCATTTGTTTGATACAATGCATATTAGAAAGAATATAACAGAAACGTTATGAAAAATATTGGATGGAAGGCATGACAAAGAAAAAATGGTCAAAATTTTTAGTGACATTCAAGTAGCCAATCATGCAATGAAAAATGCCATTCAATTAAATAGTGATGGAGACCATATTAATATAAGTGCCCTTCCTTGGTTATTAATGGAGCAACAAAGCAATGTTATAAAATAAGTCATACGAAAAATTTGATTTCCCATGGGATTTGTTGTGAACATAAACAATATAATAAAAAAGAAAGGTGAATTTGGATCAGGGATGAAAATGCATAATTGGCATACCTTCATTAAGGTAATTATTTTGGTCTATTATATACACTTGTATAATGCATGTACTTTTCAATGTATTATGTTTAATACTTTTGAAAAAATAATGAAAAGATCATTTTATAATTGTTTCAGTAAGTTCTACCTCTATCTCTCCCAGACAACTTCGACAATAATGTCAAGCAAGTTATATATGATCTTGGAAAATACATGAGGTAAGTAGCAATATTTGTTCAATTCATTGTATACATCTTATAATTTCCATTTGTTTTACTTGTTATGTAATATATTGTATATTTTTGTTAAATCTCGTTAATATATTTGCGCCTTGAATCACTTGTAGATGGCTATCATCTAAAGAAATCAATAAAGAACATAAATTATTGGAAGAGAAAAATTCTTCGTCTAACGTGTGAAATGAAAAAGTGTCTACCTTCGACATTTTTCAATGCACAAGAACACTACCTCATACACCAAGTTGAGGAGATTGAATTGTATGGACCTATACACACAAGGTCAATGTGGATGGTTGAGAGGCACTTGAAATTTTTGAAGGATTTGGTTAGACAAAGAGCACATCCTAAGGGTTCTATGGTGGAGGGATATATGGTATACCAAACCATGGTGTACATTAGTGAATATCTTCCTAAGTTTGCAGCAAAGATCCATGTAGATTGCATTTGGGATCCCAACCCATTAACAAATTCAAGGAGTACCTAATGGGGAAAGGTAGATTGAGGAAAGTGAGGTAATTATAAGATGGTCATGGAGATTAATTGGAATACATTTTACATATGGTTTTTATGTATATTGTACTTATTTAATTTTTAATCTTCAATATACATCAATTATAAATTAAGGTCGTATACTGTGGTATTTAACTAATTATACGTTGTTTGTGAATTCAATTTTTTTATACAGTTGGTTGAGAGTGGCATGCACTACATTTCTATGTCACAAACAATCTTGATTGGATGACGGTATGGATTGAACAATGTCAAAAATCTGGTCCCGCATTAACATGGGAAGGTGTGGCTTCATTGGTTAAAGAAGCTCATCGTAATGAAGATTCCAATGTTACACAAAGGGAAATTGATTTAGCATATGGTTTAAGAGATAAACAAGTACGTATAAATATATTAATCACCCATATTATTTAATTATTTTCAATTATATTGATGTATATATATGTTGAGATTGTTTTCTTTGCATACATTCGCCAAGAATAAATATGTTTATCAACTGACGATATTGCAATAATTTTACATGTTTGACATATTGTAGGTGAAACACCACAAGGCTATGTGGTGCAATGGTTGTAAATTTTGAATCAAAATGTTGGATGACATGAAAAAAACTTGTGATTCTGGTATAATTGCAGTCTTTCAGGTGACTAATGTTTCATCTAGAAGCGACATACATCCAGAAGTCTCAGAAAATCATACTATGGGATTTTGGATGATATACTTGAGTGTGATTTAAGTCCTTCAGATTAATTTTGTTCGTCGTCCTATGGTATAGGCTACGATTGAATGAAAATGATCCTGAGAGAACTGTTATTGAACATGATAATGGATTTACCATGGTTAATACAAGGTCGATTGAGCGAGCTGGAAATGAGCCCTATGTTCTTCCAAGCCAATGTGAGCAGGTATTTTACTCAGAGGTTCCAGTTAAACCGGGTTGGTCATTTGTTGTTAGACATGATCCAAGAGGAAGGTTGGTAAAGTATAATGTGGTGGAAGAAGAAGATACCGAAGAACTAGAAGATGATGTAGATGATGATCAAGATCAACGGTTAGTTGATGATGTCCTTGATGAAGATGTCGAAGAGGAGGAACTAGATCATGATGATGTAGGAGTTAATGTTCATGTGAAGATGATATCCATGTGGATGATGACATTATTGAAGCTGATATCATGATGATGATGATGATATGACCAATCCTTACATATGTCGAATCTGGATCATGATACGCATAAAGAGTTGGATGAAGAAGAAGATCAATGACATTGAAATGTATGAGTTATGTGATTATATTATCTATTTGATATTAATTTCTTGATAGAATTATATTTGACTTATGTGGTTACATAATTAATTCATAATATTTTTAATTTTTATGCCATTACATAATTAATTTAATGATGTACTTTTTAATGTTTGAAAGGTCAAAAAATTAAAACATTTCAATAGTGATGTTAACAACCTTGAAATTAGTGTGTTTTATGTTTCATGTGATCATAAAAGATTAAAAATTCAGTTGTAGAGGTGGTTGTTTAGTGGTTGACATGTAAAGGCCTTTAAAAGGCATAAAGTGATCATTGTAATGGTTGTTGATGGTTGAAGATTTAAAATACAAGCTCTCGACATTCAAAAATTGGTGTTTTTCTTCAAAAAAATTGTATTTTTCATGCTATGCAACACTGTATGGTCACTACATCCATATTTTGATGTGAAATCAACTCTAGGTCATGAAGATATGTGTTAGCTTTGATTTGAATCTGATTTGAGGGCTTAAGGCATTGATTTTAGCTAGAAATCTTCATTTCTTTGCATATAGCCCGGTTACCCTATTTTTGAGGGTTTTGTAGTCCAAACATGATATAAAGGGGCTCTTACACTTTTTGTGATTATTGTAGCTTGTGTAAGGGGCCCCATGGATACTATTGGAATTTTAGGATGCATGAATAGGGCGTAGGATGAGAAATAAAGAAGGTATAGTTTTTGTCCTCAAGATTTTTGTGAAGAAAAGCAAGTGAAATGAGAGGTTCAAGCCTAGGTTTCAACAAAATATGTATGGTAGATCTGATTTTATGAATTTGTATCCATATCTGGGACCTAGCCTGGCTGCTCTTCCCCTTCTCCTCCCTCCCTCCCTTCCCCCTCCCACCATCTCTCTAAAGCCCTCCCACCTCTACCTCTCTGTGCCCTCTCTCAATCACTCACTCCTTATGTTCTTTTATTCTACCCTTAGCTCCCTCTAACCTAACCTTAACTTTAAACTCCTTAAACCTCTATCCTATCTCTCTTTCCACTTCTCCCTTTCTCTCTCTCTTAAGACTTCTCCTCCCACTCCTCTGCCCCACTCCACCTCGCATTCTCCTCACTTTAACCTTAAACCTCGACCCTCGACGAGAACCGACTTCTCCCTTCTGTGTCCCCACCTCCCACTCCCTCTTCAGTTCTCTCTCATCTCTCCCTTCCACTCCCGGAATTTCAAAGATAATTCTTGCTTATGTCTTATGGCCTTTATTATTGGGTTTCTGTTTGGGGCTTTACCTTTGTCTTCATGTAAAACCCTAGTATTATCTTACGCCTTAGGAAGGATCTATTCGATTGTTACTTTTTGGGAGGGTTTTTAAAACATCTTAAGTCCCATCGCTTCATCTAGGTCTGGCCCTCTTTAGTTTTATCATTTTATTTCCTTCATTTAATTTTATTCTCCTAAGTCTTGGATGGTCTCACGCTCCCTCATTTAAGTGACAACTTATGTCATTGTTTGTCGTTGGCCTAGTGATATCCCCTTATTCCTTTAATAAACATTTTTATTTTGCAGAGGGACAAGTTCACATGACCATTGATCAATCATCATTTGATCTCAGTTGTTCCCTGCCATCCTGCAATGACCCCACCACACTATCTTGGTTGATGGTGATATCATGGGAAAGTGCCATGTGTCTCGTTTGGTGATGTCGAAGGGATGATAAAATACTTTGATGCATCTATTTGATTTTAATACATTATGCAGCGGGTTACTAAAGTGTTTATGAGATGCACGTGCTTCAAATCAATGCAGATGTTATAATCTCGGTAGGAAAGGTGCTCGATGGTTAAAGAAAAAGTTGATGACTGTGTTGGATGAATTGGATTGTTAATGGTTGAAGATTCATAGTTGCCTTCCATCGCGTGATTAGAAGTTGTGCGGTTTTTATTGATTGTGATATCATGGGAGAGCGCCACGTGGTATGGTGGGCCCCTTGTTGCCACGATGGAGATTATGTCAGTTTGATTTGAAGGTATTCGTTCGATGATCTAACCAAGGTGAAAGATCAATGGCCAATATTTGAATCTGCATCGAATGCAATTGGAGTCGTTCGTGCAGCATGCGAGTAAGCTTTAATGGCAGACATGACATCTACTACCAGGGTTTGATCGAAATAAAGTAATTTTTCTTCTACTTTTGGTATCATAAGGCATTCAAACATCTTTGTGGAGCAGTTGCGGAGCCAAGGATGAAGTTACAAATTGTTACAACAAGAATTTGGGTTTCTGCAAGTGTAAATCTGTGAGTTCATTTTTGTATCTCCTGGTTATTCTGAATTTGAATTTGGGGGAAATTTGTTGTGTGCTTGTCATAGGGCTTATCGATAGTTGTTTTAGGGCTATAAGTTAATTGAATTGTGGGAAATTGTAAGGTTTTATTTTGTAATTTCATATTTTGCTAAGCCCTAGTTTGTTTAAAGTTTGAAATAGCAAGGAAGCCCTAGTTTACTCAGGATGGCACTGACAAAGCAGCACTTTAGCTAGATTGATTATTTAAGTAGAAACTTATATGATGATTTCCTGGATCAATTTCCCTTGTCGACAAATGATAGGAAGAAGGGGTTGGTTTTGATGTGAGGAAAAACTCTAGGAGAGGGATTAGTATATATTTGTTCTAACATAGTTGATGCTAGGGTTCCTCTTACTAGTCTAGAGATGTTTAGATTGTGGTTCAGATAGAGGAATTTTACCCACCCCTTTTCTAATGGTTGGATGTATGATATGGGGAAGTTAGTGGTACTGAATGTGTTCCCTGATATAGACTTGCTTAGGGCAATGGCTGCACAATATGACCCTGTCACATGGGTGATTCGAGATAATGATAGAAAGGTTTTGTTAAGCATCAACAAAGAGGAATTTTGACAGGTTTTTGATCTAAGTGATCCTAGTACATTCTTGGTTCCTATTGATCTTGAAGAGATGAAGCAAGAATATGGGAGGTCGAAATCACTTTTCAGAGCTAAGTTTCTCCCACCTCATTTGGCTAGGTCAGGAGGTTCAAAATTCCGTATTAGCCCTAATGACCAAGAACCTTTTAGATTGAATTGCTTTGCAAAGCATTTCTTAGCTACCTTTTACTCATTGTGCCAAATTTTTGGTTTTCACCCCAACACGGTGATGCCTATTGCTTACATGTTTATGGGGGTGCAAATACAACACCCTAATTTCTTAGTAATTTATGATTTTGCTTCTTTATTGGCCGAAAAGATACATGAAGGGTTGTCAAAGTTGCATAAAAATGATACAGGCACTCCATTCTTCTTGTATTCCATGTTAATGTATATGTTCTTGTATAAGAATGCTGAATTCTTCTCTGAGAAGATGGATTTAAGGCAGTGGGTTGATGGAGAAAGATTGTCAGTGTAGGTATGGACTGCAGATTTATCATGTAATAGGGAAAACACCAGTTATGTGCATTTTGACAATTGTTTTGCTTCTAGATTGAGAGCCAGACTGATGGTAAATGTACCCAGGAATCTTGAGGAGTTGCATGATTTCCTCGAACCAAAGGGGAGGAAGCCAGAATTGAAGGTTTTCCATAACTGGGGTGATATCATTCCATACCCAGTCAGCACTGTCTTGAGGGTGTATGGTTTTCAGGGGACCCCTCATATATTGTTGTATAATGTGCCACCAAGAGTGGGGTTTGCAAAAGTCATGTGGCAGATTGGTTGTATCCATGAGGACAACCTTACTGGGAAAGGTAAAGGAACATTCTTCCCAGATTACACTGTGGTGTCATATTTTGTTTTTTCAAAGGGAGGCTGGATACATTTTGGGAAATTTTTTGAGAAATACCATTTGAGGTGTGGCCCAAGTGATAGCATGATCCTGAGGGCTTCTTTTCTCTTTTTAGAAAAAGGATAAAAGGTGGTAAGTTTGTGCATGAGTTCAACTTCCCTGAAGACTTGATTAGAAATGAATTTGACCTAAATAGGCAGGAGTTGAACAAGGAGAAGTGGGTAGCTTATGAAAAGCTATTGGCTATTGCGCGAAAAATGGATTCAAAGTATGATCCATGGATGGAGTTTAGTCCATATCATAAGAAAATTGACTTCTTGATGGGCAACTTCAAATAAATCATGGGAACTTTGATGACCAAAAAGATAAACTTGGAGTCAGATTTGGGCATATAGGAGCAAGATGCCAGGCCAATTGAAATGAGGCCATCTTACCAACCTATAGAAAGATGGCCTATTTAAAAAAGGAAGAAAAATGATCGTAGTGATGAAGAAGAAGAGGATAGAAAGGGAAAGAAAATAATGAAATTTCCTACACAAAAAGGTCCAAAGTTTAAAATTCCTAGAGAAATCAAGATTATTGACTTGGATGCATCACCTTAAAATAGTCCCTCACCACCACCATCAAATCCAAGCCCTAAAAGGCAAATAATTGAACAATCACAAGGGGATTTGGTGGATGAGATTGTTGTCACTGACCAGGACATGCAAATGGGTATGCCTTCCCCTCCTAGGTCAGCTTAATTGGTTCTCTTTGATCTAGCTATGAAAGGAAAATGTGTACAAGATGCAAGAATGGAGGCATGTAAAGAGTTTCTAGATGACAATGCATTTGTAAAAACTTTTGTCTTCTTGCAACTAGTATGGAGAATGAAATTGGAAGAATATCAAGATAAATGCAAGAGGAGAAGAGAATTGAGCCCTAATAGGTCAGACCAGGAGAATGATGATGAAGTGAAAGTTGAACTAATGGAAGAGTTCAAGAACATCACTCCTAAGGAGGGGAGAAAATTAGTAAATCAAGCTAGTGTCTTGATTTTACCTGAATGGGACATTGCAGATGCTATAGCTTTCAATGCTATTTTGAAGTCCAAGCACCCCTTACAAGACTCTGAAGAATAGGTCAAGGTAGCATTGCAAGATTCTACCTTCAGTGAAGAGTATGAAACTTTAGCAATTTGGGCTTTGGCCCCTCAAGGGAGAAAACCGAATGTTACTGATATTAACCCAAATCTAAGAGGAGGGTTGATAATAAAGAGAGATTTAGAGACCTCAACCACAAAGGCTACTAATTTGACTATAAATGTGGCCAAATTGGCCCAAAAGATTGCTAAAAGAGAGGAGGTTGAAAAGAAAAGCTTAATGGAGAAGTACAATGCCATAATTGAGGAATATAGCAAGATGTAGCAAAGGAATGTTGAGTTGCAGACTGAGGTGGACAGGTTAAAGAACAAGAAGATTGGGGAGACATCAAGTGCTCCAGGGATCAAAACATTTCCTTCCATATCAAGGTCAGTGCCTCCTGCTTCTCCTATTGTGTCTACACCAGGGTCTCCCAGTCAAACTCCTTCCCTTAACCCTACTTTAGAGCTAATTGATGAAGAAATGGAATACTTTGTCGATCCTTTGAAGAAGCAACTAATGCATAAGATTTCAGAGTTACAAGGATCCTTGAAGGTGAGTGAGGAGGGAATATTCTTAATTCAAAGGGAGGTTGTAAATGTTGTATTGAGACATTTAAATGAGAAAGTTGATGACATATTGTCATATGTGCATTCTTTATATTCTTTATTATTAAGTGCAATAAAGAATATTGATAGGGATCATGAGGTTGTAGTACCATTAATTGAAAGATGGATCCCTAGGGCCAATGATCTTGACATCATGTATAAAGCTTCAAGGTTTGTTGTAAATAATAGGCCCAAATCATCAAGGCCTACTCAGGTATTAGTTAAGTCATTACAAGGTTTTCAGACCTTACCAGATGACTTGAGTAGGAAGATCAGAGAATTGGTGAAGAACTTTGATGATTGGAGTGACACATTGCTACCTAACATAATTGATGAGCAGGGAAATATCAGGTCACTCCAACAATGGTAGGATTAGGCAAATGAAGTCATCAATTGTCAAATTATATTAATTTTTGATGACTCGGATTATGATTTATTGGTGAGTTGTATGGATAAAATTATTAGCACTAGTTCATTCTTTGAATCTTTTGAAAGAGAAGCGAATCAGGTGGCAGTTAAGTATACACCTTATAGTGACAAGGTAAATGAGGTAATCAATTTTAATTGGCCAACTAATGAATACCAGAAATGGGTAAACGGATATTTAACTGAGGAGTAAAAAGGAGTAGGCTGTTAACGATTGACAAGTTAGTTGTTGTAGTTACAACGAATTACAGTTTTGTTTTTGGTGGAAGTCTTGGCATGGAATTCTTGAAGCTTTGTTGCTACATCAATCATTCTCAGTGGGCACAATGAACAAGAGGATTCTCCAGGAAATTGTTGTTGTAACAAATTTTGGAATGTCACAAAGTGGTCCAATTGGCTGGTGATGTGTGTGCTTTCTGGCTTGATGCTTGTTTGCTCCTTCATTTCTATAAGAAGGATTTCAAGGCCAAAAGTATAGGTTAGCAAGTTAGATATTTTTTGGTTGAGTCTAGGTAGAGTTGCAGAGAAAATTGTAAAGTTCAATGGTTTTAAGGAAAATGCAATTTAGGTTTTGAGTCATTCTGTAGTAGGTTTTTAATTCATGGGGATTTGATGTTTTATGACAATACTAGCATTTGAATTGAAATGATTAATTCAAACTCATGTCTCTCCATTGTACATGCATATCTGAATTTTGAATAAGATAATCAAGGGTTGTCTCGTTCATTTAACTGTTGTGGTGTGTATGTTTTCTATTTTGGCTTTAATTCAAGGAATTAATTAAAATGATTGAATGGGATTGTAGGTGGATATTTTTTGTATAAGTATTTGATAAGTAGTATTGGGTTAGAATACATGTTGATGAAATTGTAAAGCAATGTTCTCAAGGATCTTATATGTTATGTGTTAAATCTATCATAAACCCTTAGATGTTTATAAATTTGACTCCCTCAATGGATATATGGCACTGATCTAAGTTGTTCTAATTTGTATGGTTCAGTATTTTTTTTGTCTTTACCTAGCGTTTTCTACAAATTGCAAATCAATGACTATTTTACACTGTGGAATGTGTTGTAGTTATCTCATTCTCCAAATAGTTGATATTACTAATGAACAACCAATTTTATTCAGTATTATCCTATTATGTTGAGCTATTAAATGAGATTTTTTTGTTGTTAATGGTGTTTACAATAATGGTGTAGAGGTTGTAAACGCATTAAGGGATCACCCTCCCAAGTCTTGAAGAGCCCAAAGTGTAGGAGGTCTTTAAAATCCTTGTCAGTTGGTCCATAAGTGAACCTTGATCCTAATTAAATCATAACCCTAACCATACTACAATTGAACCCTAACGCTAAGTGAACCTTAACTGTAATCCTAACATTAAACCTAATTCTAACCTAATGCTAATTTAACCCTAACCCTACAACTAACATAAAAGATTTATTTTGTAACCCTAATTGAACCCAAACTCTAATCATAATTACACTCTAACCCTAATCCTTATCCTACTTGAACCCTTAACCATAATTGAACCCAAACCATAATCCTAATTACACTCTAACTCTAACCTAAATTAAACCCTAACCATTATCATATCACTAATTAAACCTTAACCATTATCATATCACTAATTAAACCCTAACCCTAATTTTAATTGTAATACTAATTGAACCCTAAACCTAACCCTTATTAAAACCTAACCCTACTTGAACCCTTAGCCTAGCCTAAAATTAATCCTAGCCCTATCCCTAATTGTTCCTAAAATTAATTGAACCCTAACCTTAGTTGAGTCCTAACCCTAACCCCAACCTTAATCCTAACCTTTTCCCAAAGATTTATCCTATAACCCTAACCTAATATTAACCCTAGTTTAACCCTAATCCTAATTGAATATAAACCCTAATCTTAATGCTAATTAAATCCTAACTGAATATTAACCCTTACCGTAATTGTAATCCTAACTCTAATCCTAGTTGTATTCTAACCCCAACCCTTACCTTGATCCCAAACTTTATCCTAAAACCCTAACCCTAATTTTAAACATCAATTGAATCCTAACCTAACCATAGTTGAATCTTAACCGTAATAATTCCCTAACCCTAATACTAATTAATCTCCAACCCTAACCCTAATATTAACTTGTAGCTCCTAATCAAAACCCTAATTGAACCATAATCCTAACCATAACCCTAATGTTGACCCATAATCAAAACCCTAACCCTAAATCCCTAGTTAAACTATTACCCTAACCCTAACCCTAATTTAATCGTAACCTAACCCTACTTGAATTCTAACCCTAACCCCAACCCCAACCCTAAACTTTACCCCATGTTTTATCCTATAACACTAATGCTAACCACAACCCTAATTGAACCCTATCCTAACCCTAACCATAATTGAACTATAACCCTAATTAAACCCAAACCATAACTCAAACCCTAATCCTAATTTTAACCCTAATGTTGACCCCAAGATTCATTTTGAAACCCTAACCCTAACCCCAACCTTCACCCTAATGTTGACTCCAAGATTTATCTTAGAGCCCTAATCGAATCCTAACTCCAATTGAACCCTAACCCTAATTAAATTTTAATCCTAAACTTAAACCTAACCCTAATTGAATTCTAGCCCAAAAGCTTATCTTAATTATAACCCTAACCCTAATTCTAATACTAACCCTAGCTATAATTCAAACTCTATTCATAATTATAATTTTAATACTAACCCTAATTCTAATGGTGACCCTAATTCTAATTGTAATACTAATTGAATCCTAAACCTTATTAAAACCTAGCGCTAATTTAACCCTTACCCTAGCTTGAAATTAATTGTAGCCCTAACCATAATTGAATTCTAACCCTCACCCTAGTTGATTCCTAATCCCCCAACCCTAATCCTAACCTTTATCCAAAGCTTTATCCTATAATTCTAACCTTAACCCTAACTCAACCCTAACACTAGTTGAATCCTAATCTTAATTGAACCCCAACCCCAATGGAAATCCTAATTGAACCCTAACCCTAATTGAACATCAATTGAATCCTAATCCTAACCATAGTTGAATCTTAACTGTAATCAAAACATAAGACTAATTAATCTCTAACCCTAACACTAACCCTTTTTCTAACTCTAACCCTAATATTAATTTTAAAACTTTTTTTTATGTGTATTATAATTTCTTTGTATTCAATTTTATAATTTAAAATTGATTTTATATTTGCATTTATTATGAAAATCCTATCTTATTTTAATATTTTTGTACAATAAAACCTTTAGTAAAAGCTTAAACTAATAATATTGAATATTCTTTATGTCTTAAATAAGGTAATTAAGAAACAATTTTTTATGTGTAATAGTGAATTTAGGATATTCCTTTTTTATTTATTTTTCTTCTTCTGATTTTAAATAAATTAATTTAAAACTTATAAAATTATAATTATTTTTCATTCCTTAAAATTTTTATTTCTACTTTATTATTTAGAAATTATTTTATTTCTATTTTCTTATTTATTTTTTAATTTTAAGTATATTATTTTAGAAACTTACTTTTTATGTGAAGTAATTTAACATATTATTTTTGTATCTTATTTTTATAAATAATTATTATTATATAAAAAATTTCAAGAGATATCTTGTTTTTTCAAACAAGATATTAATTTAGAGCAATCAAAATCATTTTTTAATTTAAAATCATCGCTCTTCTTTGAATACTGGCAAATCGCTCACCTGCTATATCGCGATCGATAAAGACCTCACAACTTTTGATCACGCGATGGCGGGCAACCGTGGATCTCAACCATCGGTAGTCCTGTTCGTTCAACACAATCGCCAGCTTTGCCATTAACCATCAAGCACCTTTCCTACTGAGATTATAACATCTCTGTTGATTTGAAACACATGCATCTCAAAAATGCTTTAGTAACCCGCTACATAATGTATTAAAACCAAATAAATGTATCAAAGTATTTCTATCACTCTTTGGCTTCATTAAATGAGACACATGGCACTCGCTTGTGATATCGCGATCAACCAAAATAGTGTGGTGGGGTCATCACGGGATGGCGGGGAACGACTGAGATCAAATGATAATTGATCTATGGTCACACAAACTTGTCCCTCTGCAAAATATAAAACATTTATTAAAAGAACGAGGGGACATCACTAGGCCGATGATAAACAATGACTTAAGTTGTTTTTTAAACAAGGGAGCATGGGACCATCCAAGACTTAGGAAACAATAAAGCCAGGTGAAGGAAATAAAATAATAAATCAAAAGGGGCCCAACCTAGACGAAGCAATGGGGCTTAAGTTGTTTTAAAACCCTCCCCAAAAAGTAATGGCCCAAAAGATCCCACCCAAGGCATAAGATAAACACTAGGGTTTTACATGAAGACAAAGGTAAAACCCCAACCTTAGGCTTTTCCCAAACACCATAGATGACCAAAGACATAAGGCAAGATAAAAATGGAACACAAAGAGAAAAATTTTGAAGTTCCATCACAAGGAAAGCTCTCCTCCCTTCTTGGTAGTGATAATCTCCTCCACACACAACCTTTAAAAATTATGAATAGAGGAATATAATCTTTGAAGAACTCAAAGTTGATTCTCTCCTACCTGATGCAATTAGTCATTTTATCCTTAAAAACATGTATAGTGATTACTAGAGGCACATAGACCAATTCTTCATAATAGAAGAATTTGATCATACTTTTCCAATGATGGCATTATCAGAAAACCTTAGGTTAAATGAATAATTCCTAGCTAAGTTCTTTAAATCATGTCCAACCGTATAAGAGAAGACCGCTGCTATGTGTACCTGGATACCATGGAGAAAGGCTCTTTGGGCTCTTTCATCAATCATCCTACCTTAAAACATACCAAAATTCTCCTAGCAATTAGACATAGGAAGATTTAAGATGACTTAAAAAAAATTTATTGCCAAAGCATAAACTTATGATGACTTAACTAGGCCTAGTACACACTCCCTCCCTATTAACCACTTAGACATGGAAATTAAATGTAAATTTTCTGCTATTTTTAGTCATGTAGGTGTCCAATAAACCACTTGGTGGTGTTTCCCTTCAAGTTTATTTACTTGAATGAAGAGAAAAAGTCCTTTGATTACAATTAGAGAATACATTTGAGGCCTTGGTTGTGTAACTGGTGGACCATAATCACATTTAACACTTGTTAAAAAGTTTGGGAGTTAAAAAGTTAAGTGGATTTGATTTGTAATGGACACATTTGGACGGTAGTAACAATAACTTGCAATCTATCAAGACTTGATTACCTCATAAACTGTGAAATTCTAGTGATGAAATGATAGATTAATCATAATGTCACCTTGGGATCACATCACCATGAAAGAACTTCATCCAACATCCTTATGAGTGCATGTACCACCAAATAGGTATTTTTCAGATCTATCATCCTCAAGTGAGGGAAATTCAGGAAGAGAAGAGGAAAGCAAGACATTTAGTATGTCTAAAAAAGGGAGATCAACTAGAGGTCAAAAGATTAGAAGAAAATTATGTAAATGCATGGAATTTTTTCTTGCTGAAGGGGGTCATGTTCTTATGATGATGAGAGCATGGGTGACGTCAAGGTTCCCTTGAGGTACAAACATCTATGGAAACAATGGGTACCCAAGGAACTTCCTCTCCCTCTCTCTCTCTCTCTCTCTCTCTCTCTCTCTCTCTCTCTCTCTCTCTCTCTCTCTCTCTTTCTCTCTGTCTTTC
>VDFB02105785.1:10396584-10526758 GCA_007258455.2 Sequoia sempervirens
ATGGAAGAATGGATGTTTTTGGGTACAAGGTCTATTTGTTTGGTCATTTCTATTGTGTGAAGAGTTTTTACATCATCCCCAAGTCATGTTGAGATGTTTGATTGTGTGATTCAAGTTGAGTGATCAAGTTGCATTGTTGAGTGATCAATTCAATCAAAAACAACAATGGCAAAGTCTACCCTTTCAAGGTTTTATGAAGGGAAAGAGAGTCCAAATTGTAAGGGAAACAAGAATTTTTTAAATGAATGTCAAGTTGAGTGTGGATTGAGATTTTTCTTCCTTTTCTCTGCATCACATTAAGCCAGTTTGGAACACATCTCAAATTGGACATTAGGTCCTTTTAAAGTCATCTATTTCAAATTAAGACATTAGGTCCTTTCAAATTGGAACACATCTCAAATTGGACATTAAGACTAGTGATCTTTCCATTATCATCTATTTTAGTTTAAAGTCCCTTGGAACAGCTCCTGTAAACTCTATATCCTTGCATTCAATGGTGTGCTTCAAATTGTGTTTGTATGATGCCTTGAATTGTCATAAGGTTTCTTAATAGGTCTTTCAAACCCTTGCTTCTCTAACATTTTTCTATTCATTGACTGTCATACTTAAAATCTTCCTTCAAATTCCTTCAAGGTGTTTAGGAATGATGATTTAATGGTGAAAAGTCAAAGAGAAGATTCCTTAACATTGTTTAGAACATGGTTGAGATTACTTCATTGAAAAAACCTTCAAGCCTTTGAGTTTTGTTTTGAGTCCCATATCCTCTACATCATAGTGGTATTAGAGCAATAAGTAGGTCCTTTAGGGATTGAAGAATCATCAATGGCACCTAAAAATCAATTAGCAAGAGAGTTGGAGGAGTTGAGGGAAACCTTGGAAAGGGAGAGAAGGGAAAGAAGAGAATAAGAAGCAGCAAGAGAGCAGGCTAAAGCAAGGGAAGAGAGGTAATGGAGAAGGGAGAGAGAAGCTATGCAGGCTAGGATCAATAGCCTTGAGAGAAATAGGTGAGGAGAACAAGGAGAACAAGAAGACAATGATGAAGAAGAAGAGTGATAGGGACGGGGTTGGAGGAATCAATCACAGATTCCTACTCTAGGTCTTTCTTGCAAGACCTCCTTGGTGTTTTGTTTCACCACCTTAACCTATAGGACCCTTCTCAAGTTTAGGTACCCCTGGTCTATCTTGCCAACCCCACTTCTATCATAATTCCATCTACCAAGTTAACCTTGGCACAATGCTTCAACTCTTCCTTAGCCCTTAATCTACCCTAAAGGCTAATCTATCCTCAACACTCCACTAGTTCTTGCAAGGGTGTAGAGATGTCTTCAATGGCTTCAAACCAACCTCCTAGGGTTCTTGAAGGCTCACCAAAACTCCACCTTTTCATCACTTTCACCAAACCCTCATCTTGGGTTAAGAAGGCTACTAGTCCATGACCCCCAATTACGTCTCCATCACCAAAACAACTGGTTATTACTCAAACATTTCAAAATACCATCTCAATCTTTCTTCGAGGTCCTTGTCCCATATGAACACCTCTCAAATATTTTTGAGGTCCTAAGATTTAATTGTCTGTACAATGCTTAAACTTGAAAATGGTCATTTCCTAGGGTTTTAAGCCATTTTCTGGCTGTTTTCAAACTGTCAACTTGTTTTCACATCAATTGAACTGATGGAGCTTTCTCCTTTATGTGGAAACTAGGTAAGACACTTGCCTACCTCCTCCAAAAAGCAATTTATCAAGAACTTGTCACCCCTCAAGTTCTGTGCTCTACACTTCTTGTCTTCCCTAGTCGGACTCTTCTTGGCTTGCATAGGGCAAGACTTTGCCAATAGCTCCTGTGTTCACACAAACCCTAAATCCTACCATATTTACACACATGGAGTCTAGTCACTATTCCCAAAGGGCCATATAATTTGTAGAGTGGGAAAGTGATCTAAACCTCCATTTGCTCAAGATTGCCTGGTTCAGACCAGCAACAGTGTGGAATCCAACTTATTTACAAAAAGTGCTTGAAAATGAATAAAACGACTATCTAATGACACACAAAGCCTTTAGAGACACCACTCTACATCCTACATAGGTCTTTATGCTTATCAATCCATTGAAGCTTCAAGTACCCTAGGAGGTTGGTTTGAAGCCATTAAAGACATTCCCACACCCCTGCAAGAACTAATGGAGAGTTGAGGATAGGTTAGCCTTTAGGATTGATTAAGGGCTAAGGAAGAGTTGGAGCATTGCACCAAGGTTAGCTTGGTAGATGGAATTGTGATAGAAGTGGGGTTGGCCAGACAAACCAGGGGTACCTAAATTTGAGAAGGGTCCTATAGGTTAAGGTGGAAAGCCAAAACACTAAGGAGGTCTTGCAAGCAAGACCTAGAGCAGGAATCTGTGATTGATTCCTCCAACCCCCTCCCTATCAGAAACACAAGAATACCACTTTCTTTAACTAATCTCCTCCCTTCTTCCAAAGTGATTCTATAAGCATGAAAATCTATTTATTAGATAACTTGTTGAGTGACCTCTTCATACGTAGATGGGTCAACTCCTTTTCATTATCCAATTTTTCATTAAGTTCATTTTTCTTCACTTTGATGATGAAGTCTCTAAAGTCATTTGTAGTAACAAAGGTATCATCATCCATGAACTAGCTACAAGCTAATACTTTGACATCATTGGGAACAGAGTTCTCATCATAAAAATTAACTGCTAGCCTATTTTTAGGAACTTCTTCATCACCTTGATTGATTTGGGGAGAAGGGAAGTGTTAGTTCACTTCCTCATCTCTAGGAACATTCTTCATAGTCTCCTCTTGCACACTCTCCATTTCTTTTGGATTCTTTGAATAATCAACCAAGGGTGCATCAAGAGTTTGCATTGATTGGCTATGAGCAACTTGTGCTGATGATTCTGTTGACAAGGCTTGTTGTTGAACAAGTTGTTCAACTTCCATCCCTTTTTCTCTTCCTCTACCAACTTCATCATGCTGGAAAAATTCCCATCTGCCATGGCAACAAACATCTTCTCCATCATTTTCAGGCTCAAACATGTTCAAATAGGCATGTTTACGCTAGGCATGGTCCTCTTTCACACCCAAACACGCGGAATCACTCTGAGCTACATTCAACTGGATCGATCCCTTAAGGGTCCAAAGGGCAAAATGGCTGCAAACTTCAACATGAGGTTACTGGGACACCATGATGCTTAGAAACTTCTCGTCTAATCCTATGGGATTAAATTGAGCCCCTCTACAATAACCTATCTTGGTTTTTGTTATCTCGAAGTGGTTTTCCCGTGGTATTCAGTTTTTAGTTGATGGAAAAAGTGTCAGATGGAAGCAATGGAAAGTTGCAAGGTGGTGCAATTTTTGTTCTGCAACTCATGTGACCAAACAGACTATTCCAACACATTCAAATAGACATGTTTACGCTAGGCATGGTCCTCTTTCATAGCCAAACACGCGGAATTGCTCTGAGCTATGTTCAACCGGATCGATCCCTTAAGGGTCCAAAGGGCAAAATGGCTGCAAACTTCAGCACAAGGTTACTCGGACACCGTGACACTTAGAAACTTCTCGTCTGATCTTATGGGATCACATTGGGCCCCTCTACAATAAGCTCTCTCTCTTTTTGTTATCTTGGAGTGGTTTTATGATGGTGTCCAGTTTTCAGTTGATGAAAAAAGTGTCAAATGGAAGCAGTGGAAAGTTGCAAGGTGGTGCAATTTTCGTTCTACAACTCGTGTGACCAAATGGACCATTCTAACACATTCAAATAGGCATGTTTACACTAGGAATGGTCCTCTTTCACACCCAAACACTCAGAATCACTCCGAGCTATGTTCAACTGGATTGATCCCTTAAGGGTCTAAAGGGCAAAATGGCTGCAAACTTCAGCATGAGGTTACTCAGACACCGTGATGCTTAGAAACTTCTCATCTGATCCTATGGGATTGCATTGGGCCACTCTACAATAACCTCTCTCAGTTTTGGTTATCTCAGAGTGGTTTTCCCATGGTGTCTAGTTTTCAGTTGATGGAAAAAGTGTCAAATGGAAGCAGTGAAAAGTTGCAAGGTGGTACAATTTCCATTTTGCAACTCATGAGACCAAATGGACTATTCCAACATGTTCAAATAGGCATATTTACGCTAGGCATGGTCCTCTTTCACACCCAAACACGCAGAATCGCTTCGAGCTATGTTCAACCTGATCGATCCCTTAAGGGTCCAAAGGGTAAAATGGCTGCAAACTTCAACATGAGGCTACTCGGACACCGTGATGCTTAGAAACTTCATGTCTAATCCTATGGTATCACGTTGGCCCCTCTACAATAACCTCTCTCAGTTTTGGCTATCTCAGAGTGGTTTTCCCGTGGTGTCCAATTTTCAGTTGATGGAAAAAGTGTCAAATGGAAGCAATGAAAATTTGCAAGGTGAATGCACTTTCGTTCGCAGCTCATGTGACCAAATGGACTATTCCAACGCGATTCAAATAGGCATTTTATGCTATGTACGTCCCTTTTGCAACTCCAAACACACGGAATCGCCTCAGCCACGCTCAACCTGATCGATCCCCCTTTAAGGGTCCAAAGGGCAAAATGGCTGCAAACTTCAACATGAGTTACTAAGCGACACCATGATGCTTTGTAGAAACTTCGCCTATTCCTATGGATCACATTGGGCCCCTCTACAAATAACCTATCTCAGTTTCTTTTTGTTATCTCGTGAGTGGTTTTCCCATGGTATCTGGGCCATTGATGGAAAAGTAATGTGATGGAAGCAATGGAAAGTTGCAAGGTGGGTGCAATTTTGTTCGCGAACTTGTGTGACCAAACAGACTGTTCCAGTAATGCATTCAAATAGGCATGTTTACACTAGAAATTGTTCTCTTTCGCACCCAAACACACGGAATTGCTCTGAGCTACGTTCAACCGGATCGATCCCTTAAGGGTCCGAAGGGAAAATGGCTGCAAACTTCAGCACAAGGTTACTTCCTGACAATCGCGACACTTTAGAAACTTTGTTTGATCCCTGCGGATCAAATTGGGCTCCTCTACAATAACCTCTCTCTGCCTTTAGCTATCTCGCAGTGGTTTTCTCGTGGTGTCCAGCTTTTAGTTGATGCAAGCGTCACTGGAAGTAGTGGAAAGATGCAAAGTGGTGCAACTTTTGTTTTGCAACATGTGTGACCAAACAGACTATCCCAACATGTCTATATAGGAATTTTTACGCTAGAAAATGTCCTCTTTCACACCCAAACATAAGAAATAGCTCCGAGCTACGTTCAATCAGATCGATCCCTTAAGGGTCCAAAGGAAAAAATGGCTACAAACTTTAGCATGAGGTTACTCACTAATAACTGCGGATGCTGTGAAACTTCCTTGACCTCTATGGATCACGCTTGGGCCCCTCTACAATAACCTCTCTTTATTTTGTTATCTTGGAGTGGTTTTCCGGTGTTCAGTTTTAGTTGATGGAAAAAAGTGCTGCATGAAGCAGTGGAAAGCTGCAAGGTGGTGCAAATTTTTGCAACTCGTGTGACCAAATAGACTATTTCCCAATGCATTCAAGTAGGCATTTTACTTAGGAATGGTCTCTTTGCACCCAAACACGCTGAATCAATTCCCGAAGCATTCAACCAGACGGGATCCCCTTAAGGGTTTGAGGTAGTATTGAAATAGGCCATTCCTCCTATTGTTCGAGCTGTGTCTCAGTGATATTGGCCTGATGTAACTTGAATTGTGGTAGTTTGAATGGGCCTATTGAGTGGTTTGGCAATCTTTGTATTGCATCAGCTTGTTGCTTACTATTATGCTTTGATAGATTTTTTCCAAGCATCCATAGCTTGTTTGAAAGCACCTGTTTTAGGCTTTTAGCCATAGCAGCAAGGCAATGAACCATTTGATAAAATGATTTGGTAGACATGTGCTTTTAGGGTCAGTGTTAAAGATAGAATAGGCAAGAACTCTTTGAAAAAATGCCTCAAAGAAATGTGGTTTCATGGTGATGGAACGGCATGACGAATGCCATGACAAGCAAATTGCTATGGATTGTCATGGCATTCCATCACCATTGAGATCACATTTCTTTGAGGCTTTTTTTCAAACAGTTTGCTGCATTTTCTATGCTATTGCTTATTAGTATGCTTTGATAGATTTTTTCCAAGCATCCATGTAGCTTTTTTGGAAGTACCTATTTTAGGCTTTCAACCATAGCAACAAGGAAGTGAACTGTTTTATATTCCACCACCATGAGACCACATTTCTTTGACGCATTTTTTTCAAATAGTTCATTCCCTTGTCTATGCTATTGCTTACTATTATGCTTTGATATATTTTTTCTAAGCATCCATAGCTTGTTCGAAAACACCTGTTTTAGGATTTTAGCCATAGCAGCAAGGCAATGAACTATTTGATAAAATGCTTTGATAGACATGTATGAAAAATGTGTTAGCATAGATTAAGGTAAGCAATCCCTTTAGGGGTCGTTCAAAGAAATGTGGTTTCATGGTGAGAAACGGCATGATCTAACGCCATGACAAGCAAATTGCTGTGGGATTGTCATGGCATTCCAACACCATTGGAGACCACATTTCTTGAGCCCTTTTCAAATAGTTTGCTGCATCTTCTTATGCTATTGCTTATTAGTATGCTTTGATAGATTTTTTCCCAAGCATCCATGTAGCTTTGGAAGCACTCTATTTTGTGGCTTTCAACCATAGCAACAAGGAAGTTTAACTGTTTGATATTCCACCATGAGACCATTATTTTGATGAGCTTTTTTTTTAATAGTTCATTCCCTTGTCTATGCTATTGCTTACTATTATGCTTTGATAGCTTTTTTTCTAAGCATCCATAGCTTGTCTCGGAAGCAATCTCTGCTTTTAGGATTTTAGCCATAGCAAGGCAATGAACCATTCTTGATAAAATGCTTTGATAGACATGTATTAGGTAATGTGTTAGCATAGACAAGGCAGTGAACTCTTTGGGGAATGCCTCAAAGAAATGGTTTCATGGTGATGGAACTACATTGATCTAATGCCATGACAAGCAAATTGCTATGGATTGTCATGGCATTCCATCACCATTCAGAACTCACATTTCTTTGAGGCTTTTTTTTTTCAAACAGCTTTGTTGCATTTTCTATGCTATTGCTTATTAGTCTGCTTTGATAGGATTTTTCCAAGCATCCATGTAGCTTTGGAAGCACCTATTTTAGGCTTTCAACTATAGAAACAAGGAAGCTTAACCTGCTTGACATTCCACCACCATGAGACCACATTTCTTTGACACATTTTTTTCAAAAGGTTCATTCCCTTGTCTATGCTATTGCTTACTATTATGCTTTGATAGATTTTTTCTAACTATCCATAGCTTGTTCGAAAGCGCCTATTTTAGGCTTTTAGCCATAGCAGCAAGGCAATGAACTGTTTGATAAAAATGCTTTGATAGACATGTATGAAAAAATGTAAGAAGAGGAAGGAACTCTTGAGAAATGCTCTCAAAGAGTCGAAGTCTTTCATAGGATGGGAATGCCATGACAATCAAATTATTTTTATTGTCATGGCATTCCATCAAGTCATGAGACCTCATTTCTTTGAGGCATTTTTTCAAAGAGTTCACTACCTTGTCTATGATATTGCTTACTATTATGCTTTTGATAGATTTTTTCCAAGCATGCATAGCTTGTTTGAAAGCACTTCTTTTAGGCTTTCAGCCATAGCAACAAGGCAACACTTGAACTATTTGACAAAATTCCTTGGTAGACATGTATCAAAAAATGTGGTAGTATAGACAAGGCAAAGCAGCTATTTGGAAAAAATGCCCAAAGAAATGTGGTCTTATAGAATGCTATGACAAGCAAATGCACTATAAAATGCTTCCTAGTTATTAGTTATGTAATGTGAAGTAATTGGCATAACTGCTTAGGTTGACTTTGTAAAACTATATTGTAATTGAAATTTTGTCATCTATCAACATCTAGTTATTAGTTATGCAATGTGAAGCAATGCTTTGAGTTTGAAAGATGTGCAATGCAATGTAATCAACATTATGAATATAAATACAAAATTATAAATTAAAGTTCAAAACATAAAAATGTCAAGCGGTTTACAATCAACCACTTCATTGATCATTGATCATCTGAAAAAGTGTGAACATTTTTCTGTGTGGAAGGCAAACAAGAAAACAGTGGTTCAAAAATGAGGAATTTGTCTTCTACACCAAATGAGAAATATTCACAATATGTGCTAGGAAGGAATAAGATCGAGTATGCAAGAACTGAGAATTGCAAAATTGGCTTACGTTTGACTTCCAAACACAAATTTCCACACTTTTCGATGTTCCAATGTAAGTCAAAAAGTATACATGTGTGTAAGTTGTAAAGTATACACTTGAATACATGTAACTCATATATATTGAACCATGAATTTATAATGCAAATATGGACACCATCGATATAAAAGATTTGTATTAATCAAATAGCCATGTACGCATGTACATCAATATATGTCAATATAAGTATAAAATATAGTTACAAAAAAGCCATATAGGCTTACGAGAATGCCATATAGGCATACAATGTCAAATATATCACACAAAATATGTAATAAAATTCACCATGTAGGCATTACACAACAAAGGGCTCTACATTCAAAAAATTCATCGCTCGTTCAAATAAATACAATTTTTCCCTTTCCTAAGTGACCTACGGCGAGAATCTTGTCACTCCATTTTGTTGAGAGTGCCCTACTCCCTCCAACGATTTAGCCCTCGGGTCAAGTTTCAACTGTTACAATAAGAAGTAAAGACATTAATATATAGAAATTACATTATAAAAATTAATATATTTAACAAAAATTTAACTAATTACAGTCATCTGATGATCATTCTCCCTCAAGGAAATATTTTGCATGCCGACATACTCTCAAAGTGCTCGTCTCCACAGATAAACCATCCAAATAGAAATTAAACTATGGAATCAATACTTCTAGTTTCATCTTTCACTGTAACCAGTTCATCTATAACAATGAATGTAAATTGAAATTCTAGTAATTTGCCTTCTATAAATTTCTATCAAAAGCTTTCATCGAGGATTGTATTGCAGTAGAAACACCAATATCCATTGCCCTTGTTACGTTGGGCGGTGTTTCTGTCACCAACATCTGAAAATAAAACAACAAATTATTCAATCACAAAATAGTTATTGAATTTGAAGTAATGCTTTGAGTTTGAATGATGTGTAATGCAACATAAGCAACAATATGATTATCAATTTTTTAAAAAGCAATAACCTAGGACAATCACATTGAAAAACAAAAGACCCTTTAGGAAAAATTTTAAGTGAAAAAGCGTCAAAACACAATGTAAAATATGACAACCAATATGTGAAGAAGAGATGATCTAGTCAAAAGGAGCTTTGATAGTAGCCAACTGAGTTAAGTATGACAAATCCAAGTATCACTATTGCAAGGAATGGAGTACGAGCTAAATAAAGATACAAAGACAATAAAAAATGATGTAGCTAACTTGTCAAGGGCCTATTCTTCAAAACCCTTATTAAACGCTTGTCATAGTTTAAGATATGCAATAAATTTTTGACAATGGAATTAACCTTTTGAGGATGACAGTGATTAAATTGAGGTCTCCTTTTACCATGAAAAGACTGAATATTCTTTCTTTGGCCTATCTTTATGATTTTTAAGTTTCCTCACTTGAGTTAAATATAATAGTCAAGTGTTTATACCAAAGATGATAGAGAAAATAATCATGAAAAGGAGAATATGATGGTGATCAATGACAAGTCAGTGGCACATTTGACAATCGAAAGAGTAGAGGAATGCATAGTGAACATCATGGTACAACTTATGATATAAATGAAGCCACATGGTTGATGTGCTTTGAATCCTTGCATCTAAAGGAAATTTTCTTAACATAAATACTGCTAGGGAATTTCAATGTTGCCATTGTAGTTGGCATTAAAGCTGGTACCTACAACATTGAAAATTATCCTTATATAAGAATTCCTCCATCTTGTTGATTGGCTTGTAACACTCTTGATGGTGGCTGTATGAAATCTAATTATGATTCCTCTTCTACATTAGAGGGTTGTATCCTTGATCTAACCCTTCTGAATTATTAGAATCAAAATCACTAGCTTCTATATTCAAAAATTCCCAACCAACATCTTCAATAAATTTATCTAGATCATCAGTAATAGTCTTACAAATTGGTTGCCAATTCAAGTTCATTCTACTTTCATAATACTTTATATCCATGGAGTTCATCCATTCCTTGATGTCATCAAGTGAAGATTGAGGAATGGCGTACATATGGAGTACATCTCGCTTGAATTATTTGAAAACAATAGCCATATCAAATCCCTTTTTCCCAAGTCCTACTCTCTCAAGGTTAACAATCTCAATCTCAGTAATAGTGATTACTAAGAAAGGTAATTCCACCAACTCTACCAAAAAATTTACCATAGGAACAATAAAAGCAGAGGATTTGAAAGGAACTCCATGAAAACCAAGCTCTCTAAATGCTATATAAAATTCTAGTTCAAAATATTTTAGATGAGGTTGCTCCCATAGCTCTCTTACTCGCTTGACAAATCCTTGAAACTACATGTATTGATTTTATTTTTCCTGTTCCTCTCTTATTGTTCTTCCTTAATTTCATCAAGATCATACATTGACCTTCTTGCCCCTCCTAAAGTTTGGACCACATCCATTACCTCCACATAAAATTGGACATCCTTGGTCTTCATGGTTCCCACGCCATGATATGGTTATGCAAATGAAAATGAAGAAAAGTAATCATCTCCTTATCCATTGGCTGGAAGAATGCATGCTTAATGTTTTGATACATGATATTAACTCTCTCTTCTGCTCTCATGGTTGAATATCAAAATCCAGTATGGTGGGCCTCCAGAGTTCTAGTCATCTTTCTTCCTCTTCCACCAAATGTTGTCCTGGTCCACATGTCTGCCAGCCTAATTGGCTTTGTTTTTGAAAGCTAAAGTTTCTCCTGAGTCATCAATGTAGCTCTCTCTACCTTTTCAAGTTCTCTTTCATTGCTACAGATCATCTTTGGGATTTAGTCATTTGTACCACATGGTTGATGTGCTTTGAATCCTTGCATCTAAGGGGTTTAAAACCTTAGGGGCCTTAGATGAGAAAAAGAAGTAATGTTTTTCTTTTCTTTTTATGTGAGGACCTAGTAGTGAGATAAAAGAGGACTGTATAGAAAAATGAAAAAAGAAGACATCAAAATTCATGGACCATACTATATCACCTACATGCTAGATAACAAGGACATGAATGTAGTAGATTTAGGTATGATAGGGGTATTGCAAGGTATATTTGAGGAATATATAAGAATGAAGAAGAATTCAATGGATCAAATTAGTGTCAAATGTTTTCCTAAAAGATCTCCCACACCCTATTAGGGAATTTAATCATTTCTAAGCATTTTCCACGTCCTATGGGAAAGTTTGAGGAGGCTCCAATAGTTGAGAGTTTAATGAGTACTTATAACTTCTTTCCATGCAATCATGATTAGTTAGAGAACATATAGGGAAACTTGATGAGCTATGCAACAAATGAAGAGAATATAGGGTATTTTGACCTAGTCTTAAGCATCTCCAAGCATCTAGGAGATATTGAAGGAGCAAGTGGCTGATAGATAGGGTCGAGGATAGAAGTTTTATTTTTGGTTACATTGACATCATGTGTAGGACATCCATAGTCTTATTCTTGGTTACGTTGACATCACAAAAAATTATATAGGATGGAGTAGAATGTAGCTCTACCTTTGTCAATTCCATGTTAAATTTTTATTATATATAGCTTGCTAGTGTAGGAATTCTAAGACAAACAATCATAGTAGGACGATTCTTAAAAGCTTGAATAATAACCTAGTGAACCCATATACTCTTATGACTATATATACACAAATCTAGATTAAACATAGAATTCATTAGTTAAGTTCTCTTTATTCTATATTACCTCCATGAATGTTTGAGTAAATCTACTCGCACTCGAAGGTGTTCCCTTGAATCCTTCGACAGTACCCTGTTCAACATCCAAAATCACATATTAAAATACCATTCGTAAAACAATGCTATTAACTCATGTGTACTAAATTTATAATTGTTTACTAAATTTACATAACCCACTGATAGGTGTACTACAAAAATAAATAGGCTGATGACTAGTATATCTAGGCTCAACACTATGACCCTGTAATTCTATTAAAATAATAAAACTAAATTAGTTAATCTTGCATTTCACAATCAAAATTTAATAAACTAAATTCAATGAACATGTTGAATTTTACCTGACTATCAATACCATATGCATCATGCAGAATGTTAGCCACTCTCTCCATCCCCATAGATGCATACAGATTAGGCTACGTAGAAGCATATGGATCCTGCATAGCACCCTCCTGAGGGCCGGTAGGGTCATATGAACAAGTGGCTCTGCAAGATCGACACACATGGCCTTGAAGGCCACCACCTGAAGAATCCCTTGGATTGCACTGTACAATGGGGCTAGTGTGGTGGATGACACTCCGAGTCAAGGATGTGATCTCCTGCAAAGTCTCTACATCAACACTCTCCTTTGCAACTGCAGGCATCACAATCTACTCAAGAGGGTGCCTAGCAAGATGTCATCTCCCCTGCTGTGTAGGATCCGGTTGTGCACTGGGCCTATCCTATGCTGACCCCCCACCTCTCCCTTGAAACTCCCTCATATCAAAATAATTCAGGATTTGGTTCAACACAAACTCACAGTATAATTTCCCAAGAAAATATTGGGGGACTTCACAGTTATTGCACGGTGGGTAATCAAAGACCATATACCATCTATCATAAAAATGGTTCCTAATCTCTTGGTGGTGGCACCAATGAATAGGAAACCTCTTTGCATTGAGGGTGAGATTTTGATTTGTTTTAGGGTTAGTGAATAGAGAGCACAAATCGCCTTTAGTAATCTTTAAATCTTTTACTTGTTTATATGATAATTTGTCTACACAATATGCCCTCGATGTTTCCCTCCTATTTTGCCATCCAGATATTTGTTGGGTAATTGTATCTACATTTTTTAACAAATCCTTCAATGAATCTGCTAGATGTATTCTTTCTATGGTTGAAGAATTTTGATCACTCAACCTACTAATAAGATCCTCAACTTCTTTTCTATTGTTTTCAATTTCACTCCTCAAATTTTCTTGAGTGCCAGGAGGGTATTGAGAGAATGGTGGGGGAGGTTGATTTTGTTGTTGAGGTTGATTTTGTTGAGGTTGATTTGGTTGAGGATTTTCCTCCTCTTGTTGAGGATTTCCTACAAATTAAAAAAATCATTCATTTCTAAACTAAAACAAACAAAATCAATTTAAAACAAAAAAACTGATAACAAATACCAAACAAAACTTACCTCTTGCATCTCTTCGTCGTTGTGGTGCCATATTTGTGAAGAAAATCCAACTGAAGTTGATGAAATGTGAAGAAATCACCTCCCCAACAACACGAGCACGTAATGCAGGGTTTTTGGCCGCGGGCAGAGATGAAAACTAGTAAAAAACAAATGAAAAATGATATTTCGATTCGCTTTTTTTTTTGCTTTTAAAAAGACATAACGTGTTCACGTTATAACGTGAATGCGTTATGTCACATTTTTCTTTTGTTTGGCCACAAAAGTGTGACCATCTTGGTGCACTTACCCCGAGGTGATATAGGTAGATTCGCAAGGTAGAGAGAGTACTCCCTTACTCCATTGTCCTTGAACTATAGTTTCTTGTCAAAGCTTTTGGTTAATTGACTGATTTGCGTATCAACTTTGAGAGAAGTATTAGCAGGAGCTTCTCGATTGTTGGGAACCAAAGTATCTTGACTAGCTTTGATGTTGGCACAAGTTTGACTATTTGAATTATCGGCTGGTATTGTGATTTCTTGTCCGTCATAAGGAAACTTAAGAAATTGATGATATGTGGAAAGGACAACTTTCATCTTGTGGATCCAAGGATGACCCAAAAAGATGTTGTATGCAAGATCATGATCTAACACTTGGCAAAAAGTATTTTTGATAACAGGTCCCACTCTAACTGGTAGCATGATTAAACCTTTGGATGATCTTTCCTCATCATTGTAGGCTTTAATAGTAATCTTTCTTCTGGGATCAATGGAGTCCTCAAAAAATCCTAAAGCCTGAACTAACTTCATAGTACATATATTCAAACCAACACCTCCATCTATTAGGACGTGTTTGACATGAAACTTGTGGATCGTGACTTCTAGGTATAGTGATGAATTATGGGGATGTGTCATGGAGACATCATCTTTTTGGAGAATGAAAGGTATGTGGGTGAGGACAAGTGTCCTACCGTGGCTTGAAATTGGTCTACATCCAGATTAGTGGATACAGTTGTTTAAACAAGGGCCTTTTCTAGAATTTCCTTGTGTGCTGGGGAAATCTTCAAGAGTTCTAAGATAGAAATCTAAGCAAGAGTTTTTCCAAGTTGATTGGCTAAGTCATATTGATGTTGAGGTAGGGGCACATTGGTTTTTGAAGAAGCTCCCTTTAAGACAACTTTATCTTGTGCTCTTGTTGTTTCAATGACTTCTCTATATTCCATCTTTTCTTTAACTTTAATAACATTGACCTGTTCATCATCAGTGTAGATATGATTGATTATATGATCATTGATATGATTCACACTTTTTCCTGAAGACTCACCCTTTTGATAATTGGGCAAAGGGTTGCGAAATGCTTGGTGGTCTTCATTTGATTTTTGATGCCCTTCTACTTTGATGGTGTCATTTTCTATCAAATCTTGGATCACATTTTTCAAGGCTTGAAAATTATTCGTGTGATGGCCCTTGCACTAATGATACTCACAATAGTATGTGTCATTCCATGATGGAGGCTTCACACTGGGTTCAAAATTTCGTTGAGGCGGTAGGGTGATAACGTTCTTTGCCATCAACTCTTTAAGGGCAGATTCTAGAGATTGACCCAGTGGAGTACAAGTTCTTCTGCTAGAGAAGAATGAAGATCGTTGTGGATTTGTGTTTGAGGTACTTCCTAAGACATTGTTGTTGTTATTTTTTCCATGGTAACCTTGATTGTTGGAATTCCCTTGGTTGGGAGTAAAATTTTGACTCACGTTATTCCTTATAGGAGGAGGATTGTTTCCTTGATTTGTGACCGAGTTGACGTTGTTATAGTTATTTTTGTGAGGAGCACTTGGAGAACTAAGAACAAATGGCTTAGTTGAGACATGATTTGCATCTACAATGCCATTATTGTCCATGTTTTTATTGCAAGTCCAAAACTTAGATCTGTCATTGTGATGATTTGAAGAGCTAGGATTGTCCTTGTCATGTTTTATTATCCCTCTTTGGACCAAGGAACTTTCAATGGTGATGGCATTTTAAATCAATTTTTGAAAAGAGGGAGGACAATGAAGATTAAGACGATAGCTCATCTCTTGATCTAAGTTGTTTATGAAAGTGGTGATCTTTTCCTTTTCAGGAACGTGGCATGGATATCTAGCAAACAATCTTCTCCATCTATTAAGAAATGTAATGAATGGTTCACCAGGTTTCTATTTAGTCTTGCAGAGATCAATCATGGTTATTTGATGTTGTATGTTGTAGGAATATTGTGATATGAACTCATTAATCAATTCCTCAAATGTCTTGATAGGCGGTGTGATTTTTGATAGCCATTCCATAGATTGGCCTCCAAGACTTCTAGGAAACAAATGCATCAAGTATGTGTCCTCATGAGCAAACTCTAAAGTCATATTTCAGAAGTCCCTAATATGATCGATTGGATCTAATTTCCCATTGTAACGATTGAACTTTGGGATTTCACAATGTTTGGGAAATGGGATCATGTTGAGATGTTGGTCAAAAGGATAAGGACAAATGTCTTCAAGAGTGTATGTCTTTGTTGTGTCTCCCCCTTGTAGATATTTAATTTTTCCTTGTAGTGCTTTAACTTGTTGAGTCAAGGCACTAAGATCAGACAAGGGTGTTTCATCAGGATTACTCTTTATGTTCTTAGTATCAAAATCATAGGGAAATTTAGCTCCTTTGTCAGCTAGATACAAGAAATATTTTTCTTTATTGCACTCCAAAATATTTTCTAAGGCTTTGTGAAATTTGGGACCTTGCTTAGCCTCTCTAAGATGTTCTTCATCCCGTTCATCATCACTATCTACAGGAGTTTTTCTCCCATCCTTGTTGAAAGGGAATGAATTTTTTTCTCTTTCACCCATGTTATCTTTAAAAAGGGGATTATGACTCACACTATAAAGGTTATTACTAGTCTCACCCTCTTCTTGATTTCTTTGAGTATGATCTTCTTGTTGAATATCCTCTTTCAACTTATTATATTGAGATCTTTAAAAAATAGGCATACAATTTTGAAACATTCTTCTAGACTTAGATCACAGTTTGATAAATGCACAAATGATGATATTTTGATCTGATAAGACGAAAATGTTATGATATGATCAAAAGATGTTCCTAATTCTTGATTGTGGCTTCCAATGATCAAGGATATCAGAATCCTATTGGGGAAGTTGAATCAAATAATCAGAAATTTGTTTGAAAGGTGCACTTTTAAAGATTTTGATCCTTGTTTTTGAAGAATGATAAGTATAGCCTAATTCACTGAAGGATTTGACTGGGTTGTGTTGAATATTCAATAGAAGGTTGTGGTATATAATTGAACTCAAGAGGTTGATTGTGATTGTGTCGTTGTGATAGAGCTCATCTCTGAAAATAAACTCGTGAATCTAAAGGGCTACAATGTATTCGTTAGTGAATCCCCTAAAAAAATCTTGGTACCTATGGAGAAATTTGCGGTAATGGAGCAAGATGTTTCAACTCTTGTATAAAAACTTCCTTTGTTGGAAGGTTTTCTTGTAACCTAGAGGTTTCTTGGGTTTCTTGATTCTATTGGCAATTGAATTCTTGACAAATTTGGTAGATTTCCACTCCCTAAGCATGAGAGCAATGTCGATAGGCTATTGGAACGAGGATACTATAAACTTCGATCTATTAAAAACAATGATTTAGGAAAAGTGACATATGCGCTACTTTGTGCCCTGTATGTGCTATAAAAATAGGCATATGTGCCAGAGAAATAGTTAAATGCGCTACAATATGTATCAGATGCGCTACTCTGTGTCCTATATGCGCCACATAAAAGATGTTGTCACAGTGACTAAAAAACTATTTTTAGAATATCCAGTGTATGCGCTAAAACAGACTCTAAAAGCATTGGACTAACTAGTGAATGTGCTAGAACAGACCTTATATGTGCTAGAATATACCCTATATGCGCTAAAACAATTTTCCAAGGTAATTTTTCAAACAATTTGTGAGCAGTTTCAGCTAAAATTTGACATGTTCATATTGAATGATCTTATATTTGAATTAGTGTGATTGAAAACACAACAAACACTCTGAAAACAATTGTTCTTAAGCCCTATACTAAATATCAAGTGTATGCTCAAAAATGTTTTTCAAAAAATGTTTTCATAGGTTTGGCACATAAAAGATAATTCAGACAGACTCACTCTAAGTATTCAAGTAGGTCATCATACTAATCAACAACCCACATCTTAAAACTGTGTCGACTCACACAGCCGTGTCACCCTCGAATGGGCACCTGTGTTTTTGTCTTTTCCAAGCACGTACTCAGAGTGACAAAAGTGGATACCGGATCCCCTGAGCAAATGGTCCTTGGTAGTTATATGGTGAGTATATTGGGGGTAGATTCTTCCCTCTGCTTGCACTATGATTATTATGATCTAAAACTGACACGGTGAGATACTACACTAGGTTTGTAGTAAGGGTGTCTGTTCGGTGCGGCAATAATAAACTCCCTCAAGAGACCTCCCAACCTTTAGAACATAGGATTTGGGGATGGTTAGCTTGCACACTACCATTGAATTGTGGACTTTCCCCAAATTCGCTTTTGATTATAGTGGGTTGGAAAACTTGGCTTTAGTTTTTCCCACTTTGGTCATTCCTCTTGGGTGAGTACTTTTTCCCACAAGAGCAGGCCTTCTAAAAGATGTAATAAAGCATTGAAATTGCATGAATGTAAAAGGAAAGTCTGGTATTTTGGTTACCCAGTTAAGGGGAGAGCATAGACCTATTACCAGAAACACAATAGACAATGTTCTTTTTAAAACCCAAATCACAATGATCTAATCTAGATGTGAAGAGGTTGCTTCACAAAAACAAGTTGTTCAATTTTAAGTGCAAAAATCATTGTGTGGTGACTATCCTATATTGCTTCATTTTTAAATCCATGTCTACCCTAGGGTTACTTCTTTTTAAAAACCAGATGTGACTATCCTAGATTGGTTCTTTTTAAATAAGAAAAGGTTTTATCTGCAGAATGCATCAGACTGAAAACCTTGTTTAGTTACAACCTACATGTGCTAAAAGATTACCTAAATGCGCCACAAGAAAAAGTAAATCCGCTAAAACAGATCCTATAAGCACTGTAGAAAGTCCTAAATGTGCTAAAAGAACTCTTAAATGCACTAGAAGAGAATAAAACAAAAATTTTACAAATTTTTTAGTAAATTGAGTTGAGTATATGTGCCATTCTATTCCTTATAAGTGTCATTCTATTCCCTAAATGTGCTGAAATAGTTCCTGGATGCACCAGAAGACCTGCAAAAGTGCTAAAAGAAACCCTATATACGCTGTAGAAACCCGCAGATACGCTAAAACATAATTTTTTTTCGAAAATCTAAATTCCAGAACACAAAATCCTGTCAAAAAACTTGAAAATAGATGTTAAAAATGGGGCAAAGCCCCACGGTGCTTGCCAAAAATGTGTGATAGATTTTAGAAGTGTGATAAATATGTAAAAACAAATAAATCAAACACACCGATAGAACATTATATCAAAATAGAATTTAAATGAAAATAAACACAAACTCTTTTTTTCTGTCTTTGTTGTCATCCTATCGTCCTCTACCTCCAGTGTTTTTGTTGATTCCAGTTGGCTCTCAGATTGTGTACTAGGATTCAGCAAACAGTCTTCCTAGAGAACGAGATTGAATATGAATGCATACAATGTTATGCTAAGACATGATTATTCTGATGCTAAACATGATTGATAAAATGAAAGATTATGAATTTGATAAAAGCTAAAGATGATAAAATCAATGCTAGAATGCTAATAATGCTATTATTCTAGAATGCAAATAATCTCTAATTTGTATGTGTTATATGTTGTAGGTGTAACCAATGCTTGGATTCACAGGGATATTTATAGATTTTTCAAAGAATTTTGATTGGCTAAGGTGATCAATGGCTGTGAAAATTCCTAGTAGATTGAACAATCGAAGATGGATAAGACTGGAGAGAAAAATAGAAGAAAACAAAAAGCAAGCTTTGTTTCCTTTTTCGAAAAAGAGATAAGATGAGATGATAAAGATGAATTGTAAAAATCATTTTTTTGTGAGATTTTGGAAAGATTTTGAAGAAGATAAATAATGAAATATTAAATTCAATTATTCATTTATGGGTGACATGGAATTTTTTTTTAAAATAGAATATTTACCCCAAATTTGAAGAATAATGGAGAATTTCATAATTAAATAAAAAAATTAATTATGATTTGAAAAGATATGGAAGATATTTAATTATATAAAGATATTTAATTAAACTTTTTAAGAAATGACATGTAAATGAAATTAATTAAATAAAATATTTAATTAATTAGAAGAAAGATTTGAAAAGAAATATTTAAATTTAATTAAATAAAAAAGACTTAATTAAATTCAAAAAGTGATAAATAATTAAAATAAATAAAGTGTATTTATTTAATTAATCAAGTAGACATATGAATGTGAAATAATTAAATAAAAATTGATTTATGTAATCATGACAAAAGAATAAATTGAATGAACAATATAATTAAATTAATTAAATTTAATCATATGTAGAGGACTTTAGATAATTTAATTAAATAAATAATAAATATTTAATTAAATGCTAGGATTAATTAGACATGACCAATTTTATGCATATACAGAAACAATAACTTGTTATCTAGTTCAAGTCATGTAACGTTCTGAGCTTACGTTACTAGAATCCCATTAATGAAAATAACATGAAATGTAAATCACCACATTAAACAAATTCCATCAGCAATTTAACATACTTATTAATCCAATTAACTAACTCATGAAATAATATCATTTCCATTATCCATTGCATATGAGAGTTCATCAATTAATTACATGAATTCATCATTACATCTAAATCAACAATGTCTCCTCATAAACATGTGAGGAGAGTACATAACAAGAATAATACATGATACAATTGAATTATAGTACAATACAAATACATGAAGATACTCCACATGAACTGGAACAAGTGCAGAAGTCTTCATAACACGGACTAGTCACCAGGAACATGAACAAAGTGAGGGAACCCAATGGAGTGCATGACATGTTCCAGCTGACCATGTGGAACCCTAAGGTCCACCCCCCATGTTAGGAGATAATGATAAGGTCCCACCACAAAAAGTAGAGAAGAAGACGGTGGCTCGACATAAAAGGGCTAATATGACTCCAACATACAAAAGTAACAAACAAAACATAAAGAAACAACTGCTTCCAATGGTACAAGAACAACAAGGGAAAAAAAAACAAGGCATACATGGTTACTATAGGGAGGAGTGTCATCACATAGTTTTCTATGGGTTACTCTAGCATAACCTTCCTTGGCTACCAAACCCCCATCCTAGGTTACCCTGACCACCTCTACTAGTCATCAGGCCCCCATACAAACTCATGTGGGATTAACATACCTTCCAGTTAGACCAGGAAATTGATCTTTCCATTTCAGGACTTCCCACTCATCTCAAGCCTAAACAAGTACATGAGCCATGAGTGAGGCGTTATCTTGATTAATGTGAACTACCCAACCCCCTAATTTATTTTAGGTTATCACTGATTAAGAAAATCTCAATGAGTTACCTTGGACCTGCCACTTTGTGTGTCAAACCCCCATTGAGAGCCAACCCCCCTACTAGCAACAAAAAGACTCTATAGTCTACTCACTAGGTAGGACAACTTGCACAACATATAAAGCCACATGAATTATCACATAAAGTGAGGCATGCACCAACTCACACAAATTCTCCATAGATAACAATTTCCACAGTGCAAGGTTAGAACCCACATAATCATAAATCCAATATAGGAAAAAAGTTCACATAGTACTCAACAAGAAAACAAACAATAAGTAAACTCTTTTCCCAACCTTTGGAAGTCTAACAAATCACTAACACAATGGTTTCCCATCGAAGTGGCAACAATAACAAGATCTCACAATCAAACTCAACCTCAAAATCATTCTAAAAATCAACTGACAAGGCATCCAAGGGTGACCTCAGTTTTATCCTCACATGATACCCGACCACTAATTACCTAACAAACTTACAATTTAGCTAATAAACAAATTTAATAAAATCAACAACCATGGCAACAATAGTAATCAACTGATTCACAGTTCAATTCTAAAATCAACCTCAATAATCCAAAATCAACTTAATTTCCAAAATCA
This sequence comes from Sequoia sempervirens, assembly GCA_007258455.2. Taxonomy (NCBI): domain Eukaryota; kingdom Viridiplantae; phylum Streptophyta; class Pinopsida; order Cupressales; family Cupressaceae; genus Sequoia; species Sequoia sempervirens. The sequence goes on from VDFB02105785.1 coordinate 10,418,205, forward strand.
CGTACATATTTCAACACAAGGAATCAATCATCATTGTAATCATGAAATACACTATTTAAAGCAACCTCACAATAAACAAGCAATCATGAAAAATCCATTAACCAAGACCATGAAGACATTTGCAACTCAAGTAGTGATACACATCAATTTAATTGTTAAGAACTTTAAGTAGAATTACAAGATAATACATTGGTCCAAAACTAAATATAATAAGCTAAAAATGTAAATATAAAATACCCAAAGAAACTATTTTTTTATCAAAGGATACAAAATATAAACTCGAACCCTAGTGTTTACTTAGATTACTTATTTAAAGAAGGTATGGAACTACCTATCCACATTTGATGAGAGTGTTGAATTAATTAATACTAATCAACAAAATAAATCTTTTATCTACATAGATAGTCTTTCTTTCTTAATTTGATTCCATAATTTCCACTATACATTACTATCCTAATTCATTTTCTAATACAATCTTTCATTCTAAAAAAAGCAAAAATATGTTTTTCTAACCATATAATTCTCTATATATAAAAAAACATAATAATAAGATGTCATTTCAATTTCTTACTATCAACTTCCATTCTAAAAGAATGCATATTACAAATTGTAAACATACAAATATATATATATATATATATATATATATATATATATATATATATATATATATATATATACCTTTATTTAAATAGAATGTGAAATAATACATATATTTATCGAATTGAATGGAGGTCAAGTATCAATAAACAATTAAAACACTTCACAACAGATGGTAATATCACAATATATGTGTAAATGCAAATCCAACATAATGAACACATTTCTAATATGTGAAATCAAATGAAATAGGGCATTTCTAACATGCAAAATCCAATAAAATAAGGAATTTCTAATATGCAAAATGAAACAAAATGCAAGCATCTCAACTATGCAATATGCAATGAAATAATACCATCATTAAATCTATTCTAATGACTATAACGAAAGCAAGGATAAATACAAGTTATTTCAATTTGAAAAGTATGCATATTTTACAATCATCGAAATCTATAGACGAGAGTATGGGGTAATGCATGGAGAAAGAGAGAGTTCATCTTTCATGACTTATCTGTAGTTATAAGATTACAATGGTGGTGACAAATGTTAATCTAACTTTGGGTTCCAGAAATTAAAGTTAACGTATGGCGCCAGGAAGAGGGTTTGATAAAGATGAATTCTATAGACTAAACGTGGCACCACAAATGCTGAATTAGAATAAGATGCAAGGAATGACCCAATAGAGGGGAATGGAGAAGGGTCAGTTGAAGACCAAAGTAGAATCAAGAAGTACAAGTGCAGGCTTAAGAAAACATTACAAGGGAAACAATAGGATGGCACGAAAGAAGCATTTGTATCAAAAGACATGAGCTAAATGACAAGCAGCGTAATGGCTAGAAGGTTGTGCCAAATTCAAGGAAGGTAAATTCTTCAGTACTACACTAGAGTTGCCTAGCTCACAATTTCTCAAAAAGCAGAGATAGAGATTTGGTAAACAAGAATGGGATATTGTGCCTCTAAGGAATAAGATTAAAGGCTTAGTATAGTACAATGGTAAGGAAAAGAAATTGAAATTTCCAGCAACAAGCAATAACTATATGGCTAGAATCAAAACCTTTGAAGAAAAGCAAGAATGGATCAAAGGTCACACCAAGTAAGGAGAAGAGAGTGTATTTACAATTGCAGAGGATTTGTAGACTAATTGCGGAAAATGTTAATCAAGAAACAAGATATGAAAATATTCCCAAAAGAATTAAGGTTTAACAAGAACAATTTTTTTGTTTCCAACTAAACAATTATTCCATTTCCATTTTCCACAAGTTTAGAATTAAGTTTAGCAAGAACCTGGTTTCTCCTACTTGCCAAAATGATGAGTTGATGCAGAGCTCACACTCACAACTTGAGACTGCAACCTAGCTTCAATACCTTCATAATTTCCACACATAGCAAACCCCCAATTCTAAAGCTTTCAAAACCCAGAAGCAAACTTCCAAGAACAAAAGAAAAACTTCAAGAACAAGAAAACTCACGAAAACCCAATGCAAGATTCGGTTCCAGCCATCCCAAAAAGCCTCTTTCTTTTTCCAATATAACTAATTTATTTACAATTTCCCCCATCCATTGCACATCCACTACTTAAATTTTAATTATTTTATAATTCAACCTTACTTTAATATTTGCACAACGTAAATAAACTATTAAAATATTTAATTTATTAATTTAATCTTTCATATAGTTTTGTTTGCACAATACAATGATTTAATATATTTATTTTAATATTCCCTTATTAAATCATAAATTTTAATTTATTAAATTCAAATAAAGAGTTTAATAATATTTTATTTAATCAATACTTCAAATATATAAAAGCTTTTTATTTTTAATTATCACAATGTCTTTTGATTTCAATAATCTTTTATTTTAATGCAATAATTAATCAAAGTAATAGTCAACCCAAATTAACTCAAATTCACAACAACCAAGTAGTACCAAATCACACAATCGAAACAAATGATAATATCACGACAAAAGTGATGAACCAAATCATGAATGAACAACACTGTCAGGTTGAAACGTGGAGGGGCACTACATCCTCCCCCCTAAGATCTGACTTACTCCTGGAAGTTGCAAGGTTAAAATAAAATATACGAAAATATAAGCAACATCAAATTATCAAGTGAACCAAATATCAAATAAATACCTAATCGGGTACAAGCAAAACTTTAAACGACACGAACTGACTTCAAAACCAATAGGGTATCAACCCTGATATTCATCCTCTTCGAGGATGATGAATGGGGTATTTAATCTTATGTTATCTCTGAATCAACATATTCCATTGGGTTTAAGGCATGCTCAAACCTGTCGATTCAGGTGGAGTCGATGCCTGGTACCTACAATCTACATCAAACAAAATTGTTGAATATATATATATTCACACAATCAGGCACATTGTGAAAGGAATTCGTAGCATAGCAGGGTACTCATGAATGAGTAATACAACACTTTCCCTTTCACTAAGACACACCAAATACAACACTCAGTAATCAAATCAACTCATAACCCATCCGCTACATATTGATCACCAAAATGCCACACTTTCACAAAACACAACAAATTTATGCACTCAAAGCACACATTTTTCATTAAACATATATCATTCACACACAAGACATTCCACTTTAATCATTATCCAACACTAAATCTCATAACATATTCAACAAAAGGCTATGATTTTACACCTTTTCAGAAGCATGAGGATACAATTTGTCACTTCATAAGCACAATATTCCAGATTTAATACACATTCTTCACATACACACACAAATTCACATCACCAGAATTCACATCAAAAGGCTACACAGGGTCCATAATGCATCCCCAGTAGGAAGAATATCATTGCATTATGCACTACACCGAGGGTCCTATCCTTTCCACCAGTTTTCTGCACCATTGGACCAACACCACCTAAGGACAAATCTCAAGTTGATAAGCGAGGATCACCCAAAAAGGGAAAACATAACCTCAAGAGTACAAGCAACTAGGTCAATGTAATGGGATCATATGTATCCAGAGTTCCTAGTGTATGAACCTAGACTCTAATACCATGTGTAACACCCTACGACGAAAACCTAGAGGACAACATGCTATACACCTAAAACATAACATTTTTTTTAAAGGAAATATACACTAGATTGCAATTGAAACAATAACTTGTTCTCTAGTTTAAGTCCTCTAAGGTTTTGAGGTTACGTTACTAGAATCCCATTAATAAAACTAGCATGAAATGAAAATCACCACATTAGAAAAATTCCATCAACATTTATAACAACATCCATATTAATCCAATTAACTAACTCATGAAATGACTTCATTTCCATTATCCATTACATACGAGAGTTCATCAATTAATTACATCAATTCATCATTACATCTAAATCAAAAATGTCTCCTCATAAACATGTGAGGAGAGTATATCAAAAGAATAATACATGATACAATTGAATTATAGTACAATACAAATACATGAAGATACTCCACATGAACTAGAACAAGTGCAGAAGTCTTCATAACTAGGAGTAGTCACCACGAACACGAACAGAGTGAGGGAGCCCAATGGAGTGCATGACACATTCCACCCAACCATGGGGAACCCTAATGTCCACCCCTCATGCTAGGAGATAACGATAAGGTCACACCACCAAAGTAGAGAAGAATACAATGGGACAACACAAAAGGGATAACATGACTCCAACATACAAAAGTAACAAAAAAGACATAAAGAAACAACTACATCCAAAGGTACAAGAACAACAAGGGGAAACAAGCAAGGAATACATGGTTACTATAGGGAGGATTTTCATCACAAAGTTTTCAATGAGTTACCCTAGTGTATCCTTCCTAGGCTACCAGACCCCCATCTTGGGTTACCTTGGCCACCTCTACCGGTCGCTGGACCCCCATACAAACTTGTGTAGGATCAACATACCTTCCAGTCAAACCAGACAGATGATCTTTCCATTCCAGGCCTTCCCACTCATCTCAAGCCTAAACAAGCACATGATCCATGAGTGAGTCATTCTCTTGATTAATGTGAACTACCCAACCCCCAAATTTATTTTAGATTATCACTGATTAAGAAAATCTCAATGAGTTACTTTGGACCTGCCACTTTATGCATCAGACCCCCATTAAGAACCACTCCCCCTACTAGGAACAGAAAGACTCTATAGTCCACTCACTAGGTAAGCCAACTTGCACAACATATAAAGCCACATGAATTATCACATAAAGCAAGGCATGCACCAACTCACACAAAGTCTCCATAGATAAAAATTTTATAGTGCAAGGTCAGAACCCACATAATCATAAATCCAGTATAAGAACAACCATTCAAAAAGTACTCAACAAGAAAACCAACAATAAGTAAACTCTTTCCCCAACCTCTAGAAGTCTAAAAAATCACTAACACAATAGTTTCCCATCAAAGTAGCAACAATAATAGGATCTCACAATCAAAATCAACTTAAACATCATTCTAAAAATCAACTGACAAGGCATCCAAGGGAGACCTCAATTTTCTCTTCACATGATACCCAACCACTAATTACCTAACAAACTTAAAATTTATCTAATAAAAAATTTAATAAAATCAACAACCATGACAACAATAGTAATCAACCGATTCACAGTTCAATTCTATAATCAACCTCGATAATCCAAAATCAACTTAATTTTCAAAATCACGTACATATTTCAACACAAGGAATCAATCATCATTGCAATCATGAAATACACTATTGAAAACAACCTCACAATAAATAAGCAATCATGAACAATCCATTAACCAAGACCATGAAGAAATTTGCAACTCAAGCAGTGATACACATCAATTTGAAAGTTAAGAACTTGAATTAGAATTACAAGATAATACATTGATACATAACTGAATATAATAAGCTAAAAAAATACATATGAAATACCTAAAGAAACTATCTTTTAATAAAAGGATACAAAATATAAACTCGAACCCTAATGTCTACTTAGATTACTTATTTAAAGAAGGTATGGAACTACCTATCCACATTTGATGAGAGTGTCAAATTAATTAATACTAATCAACAAAATAAATATTTTATCTACATAGAGAGTCTTTCTTTCTTAATTTGATTCTAGAATTTCCACTATACATTACTATCCTAATTCATTGTCTAATACAATCTTTCATTCTAAAAATAGCAAAAATATGTTTTTCTAGTTTTACAATTATAAATACCCCACTATTTGAGTAAAAATTCTAACCATATAATTCTCTCTCTATATATATAAACATCATAATCAAATATCATTTCAATTTCTTACTATCAACTTCCATTCTAAAAGAATGCAGATTACAAATTGTAAACATACAAATCTATATACATGCACACACACACACATACACCCACCTAAAATCGGCCAGGATAATTAATTAATTAAATACAAGGTATTTAATTAATAAACCTATTATTTCATCTACTTATAAATAAATTCTAAATTTATTTATATAGTTCACATCTTCTAATTCTTCTTATCTTAAATCATATTATTCTAATCTTAAATAAATAAACAAATTCAAATAGTTTGTTTTATTTAATTAATATCTTCTTACTAAATTTGAATAATTCCAAATTTAAATTTAGTCACATGTCTACAACTTTTCCTCTTGCCACCTCATCAAGTGTCTCATGAATTTAAATATGCTTAATATTTAAATGGGATTTTTCCTCAACAAATTCTAAAACAAACTTAAGACACTTGGCTCTCTTCCTCCATTTATTCTCTCTCACACTTGGAAAAGTGTTCTATTAAAGGGAACACTCTCGATGATTCCCTCTAACTTCTTCATCCTCCACCCTCGATCTCTCGAGCTAAAATCTTGACCATTGGTTGCTACCACATCAGAATATGCCTTGGAAATCCTATAAATGCAACCTCATTCTACAACATTTCAGATCCCAACTTTGAGCAATCTTACTCTGCAGAATTTTCATTAGAGAACTTTGAGCACTTAGCATTTGAGCATTTAACATTTAGCAATTTAGAATCATATTATTTTACAATCATGGCTTAGTTATTAGCTACATTTCCATTATCATAGTAGTTTTCATATAAAATTTGCATCACAATTTTTAATATCATATCTTCATCATAGCATCATTAATCATATAATTTATCAATCATGTAGGAATCGATTTCTTGCATTTTCAAGCATTTTTTTTTTAGGTTGTCATTCTAAAGGTCATAAGTGCAACAAACAATATGAGAGCCATTATGATTTCATGAATCCTTGAAGATAGGAAACAATGGGATGACTTTAGGGAATTTTATTTGTTTCAATTTCATTAGTTTTGTTATTCAATTTCTCTAATATAATGTCTCATTGCTTGTGTGATTTTGTTATTCATTTAGAAATTTTACCTCACATAAATTGGCGCCCACCATGGGGCTCAACCCCATTTTTAGTGACATTTTCTGGAAAGTTGTTTTACAGATTTGGACATGAACTCTTATGTAGCACATTCGTGATTTCTTTCGGTGCATACAAAACATCTTTTAGCGCATCCAGTTCCTGTTATGGTGCATTTGGAGCATCTTTTAGTGCATCCAGCTCATACTTTAGCACATACAAGGGGTCTTTTAGTGCATACAATAGTTTCTCTAGCGCACATAGCAGTTCTTTTAGCCCATCTGTGTGATATTTTAGCACATATGATTCCTATTTTAGCACATGTAGTTTTCTTTGCAGAAAATTAAAATTCTTAGAATTGATCAATACTTTCTCTTTTGCAAGAACTTTTAAACGCTGTCAAAGACAATTATATCAAACTACTAATGGTGTTTGTAGGGGCTAGAGTTGTTTTAGTGGTTTCTTTTGATTAAATTAGGAATCTAGTTTAATTAATAGGTTAATGAACACCTTGTCTATTGTGCTTGTAAAGTGATAGGCCTATGCTCTCCCCTTCACTAGGTGACTAGAATGTCAGACACACTCTTTTATGTTTTGATAGCACCTTTAGAAGGCATGTCATAGTGGGAAAATGTACTCACCTTATAGGAACAACCTAAGTGGGAACAACTAAAGCCAAATTTTCCAACCCACTATAATCAAAAGTGAATTTGAGGAAACTTGCAATTCAATGGTAGTGTGCATTGATAACCATTCCCAAAGACTTTTTTCTAAATGTTGGGAGGTCTCCTACGAGAGTTTATCATTTTTTTGCACTGAACAGAAACCCTTACTACGAACTTTAAGTGTAGAAGCCAACCGAGTTAGTCTCTGAACACTTCTAATATCAAATTGCATGGGAAGGGAAGAATTTTCTCCTAAGATACTCATGATATAACTACCAGGGATTACTGGCCAAAAGTGGAGGATTCAACTTTGATTAAGACTTGGGAAAGGAAAAAACATGGGCACCCTCTAGGGGGTGACACAACTATGTGAGTTGACATAGTTCTAAGATGTGGGTTGTGGCATTTTAAGTGACCCTTGACATTAGAAAAGTGCTTGATTTGTTTTCTCTTGTGCTATACCTGTGGAAATCAAAGGAATTAGACCAGATTCTTGAACATACACTCAATGTTTAGTTCCTAGGTTGGAAACAACTATTTTATAGCTTGCTGCTATGTTTGGAGTCATTTTTCAAGAAATCATCCATTTGAAACACTTAATTCACATAATTCACGAAAAAACAAACTAGATAAAAAATTATTGTTTAGAAAAGCATCCCTTGGAAACATTCATTTCACTGATTCAAAGAAAAATAAATAGAAAAAATTTCATAAACACTGAACACTTCCAAATTAGTGCATGCATTCCCTATTTCAGCACATTCACGACATTTTCGAGTGCATCTAGGGAATTTTCTAGCACATTCACAACATTTTCTAGTGCATCTAGGGCATTTTCTAGTGCTTCACTAACATTTTCTAGCGCATCTGGGTCACTTTCTAGCGCATAGGCTACATTTTCCAACACATTTGCAAATTTGTTTAGTGCATTCACCTACAAAATACCCAGTTGAAATCATATCTAGGGGTAGTCTAGCATGTTCAGGGCTTATTTTAGCATATTTAACCAATTTACTAGTGCATCTAGTTCACTTTCTGGTGCATCTGTTCCATATTCTAGCATATTTGCAAAATTATTTAGTGCATTTACTTGATAATCCAGTAGAGTACCAACTTGAATCACATCTAGGGGTAGTCTAGTACATCACTAGCTTGTTTTAGCCCATTTGACCCATTTTCTAGCGCATTTGAGTTATTTTCTAGTGCATTGAGTTCATCTTTTAGCACATTCATTGCATTCTCTGGCACATTTGTCCCATATTTTAGCACATTAAGTCTATTTATTGGTATATCTAGGGGACAATCCAACACATTTAAGCTATTTATTAGCACATCCATTCCATCTTTTAGTGCATTTGTACCCTATTTTTGCACATCTAGTTAAATTCAAACCAGAGAGCTAAATTCATCATTTATCTATTAGTTTGAACCACATTAAGGGATCCTCTCCAAAATAGAATCATTCCTCAGTCACAACAGTGTCTTAAACTTGGTGAAACTCACCTTTGCAAGTGAAATTCTCTTAACTAAACTAAGATCTAACATCTTAAAGTGCCTAATCATCAATTACATCTCTAATTGTTAAGCTAAGTTTCATTATCAGGATCTATCATCCTTCATCATGAAACAATGCTATATAGTCAGATTTAATTTAGTCTCATCAATATAATTTGTCATTCTATTTGACTTGGTTATTATCCTTGGAACTTCTTCAAACAAAGATCAAAGTTTAGTCAAATTATGACACTTGTATGCCCATCCAAACAAGATCACAAAAGTAGAAACTCAAAGAAAAATAAACAGACTCAAAACACCATAGTTGAAGGTGAAGAAAATCTATTCCATAGATTCCACCAACCTAAAAAGATAAAATTACTGAGGAGGACATCCAAACAGCTCAACAAGATCCCAAATTCCACAAATTCATGGAAAAGATTTTTGAAAAATATGGAGAAAAATACTTTTTAATGCTGGCTAATCAAGGTATCAAACTTCCACATGACTTTGATGTTAATGAACTGAAAGGAGCTCATAAAAGGACTAAAATTGATCCACCAAACATAGTTCTAGTGGCTACATTAACTAATCAAATGAAAAATCTCCAACAACAGATTCAAGACATGCAAAGAGGAACCAAATAAAGATATTTGCTATAAGAAATTTTCCCATATCCTTTTGAACAAACTTTCAACATGATTATTTTTCCCAAACATTGTGAATTTCCAAAGTATGATAAATACAATCATAAAAATGATCCTATAGATCATGTAAGGGAATTTCAAACCATGAGCTTGGAATTTGCACACAAAAAGACTTATTTGATGAGATTGTTTCCACGCAGCTTAGGTGGTCAATGCATGAAATGGTTCTCCAAACTTGCACTAGGTATTAAGACCTTTGAAGAGCTAGTTAATAAGTTTATCACCCAATTCTCCTACAACATCCAACACGAGATAACGGTGAAGGACCTTTACAACACCAAACAAAAAAAGTGTGAATAATTCCTTATATTTTTACAAAGATGGAGAAGATTGTTTGCAAGACATGCTTGTCCCATACCTAAAAAGGAAAAGATGGAAATCTTCATTGATAATCTAAATGATGAGATGAGATATAGACTTGAAGTGCAATATCCACCCACCTTTCAGAAGATCATCCAAAATGGGCTCAAAATTGAAGAAGCCTTGGTCAAAAGAGGAGTCTTAAAAATTTACAATGAAGGAAACAACTCATCAAATTCTTCCAATCATTATAACAATGATAAACCAAAGTTTTGGCAAAGAAACAAGAATTCTTGTAACAATGATGGTGCAGCTAAAACAAAAAATTCAAAATCATTATTTAACTTGACAGTAGCTGCCGCCAAGACCAATCAAAACAATACAAAATCTAAACCACCACCATGTCAAACATCATCAAATTGAAGAAGATTTACACCTTTGGGATAGTCACTCGAATCAACATTAAAGGAGCTTCTTACAACCAAGGTTATAACATTACCAGAGGCATGAGATTGGGAACCAAGAGTTAAACCTTCGTGGTGGATTGATGCACATTATTGTGACTTTCACAGAAAAAAGGGCCATACAACAAATGACTGCATGTAACTGAAACATTTGGTACAAGATTTGATTGATAGGAAAGAAATATTTGTAGAAGGACCCCAAACAAATGCTAATCATGGAGCATTCAAGAATCCTTTACCTAACTACGAAAAAGGGGAGTCCTCTTCATCAAACACCAAAGGGAAAAATGTGAACTATGTTTATGATTCTACCATTTTCCATCTTGAGGTAGTTTATGATCAAACTAATGACATCAAAATCAAGGGCCAACAAGATATTATTACAACTGATAATCAAATTAATGACATCACAATTGAGCATGAACAAAACATTGTAACAACTGGAAATCAATTCAATGAAATCAACACCAAATCATATCAAATCAATGACATCATACTAATTAATCTAATCACAGATGCTGTTGCAAATGATAATCAGATTAATGCCATTAAAATTAGAGATAAACAAGATTATCAACTAGTCAACGCAACCACAAGAGGGCATGCTAAAATAATATTGAAAGGAGCTGCATCTAAAACACCCGCTACTAACCCTACAACTCAGTACAACATAGTTGACCAATTGCAGAAAATCCTAGCTCAAATATCCATATTGGAACTTCTCAAAATTTCACTAGCTCACAAAGAAATTCTAGAACAAGCACTAGTAGCCACCATAGTACCAAATAATTTGGAATTTTTCCAATTTCAAGCTATGGTGGGACACTTGACTGCACCTCATTGCCTATCATTTTCTGAAAATGATGATGTATCACTCACCCATCCACATAATGTTACCCTCCACATTGAGGTTTTAATTCACAAACACCAAGTCAAATGTGTTCTAATAGATGGTGGAGCTGGCCTAAATATCCGCACTTTAAAAATTATCCATGCACTTGGATATTTAGAAAATGCAATTGATGCTAGAAGAAAAATCACTATAAAAGCCTATGATGATGAAGAGAGATCTTCCCAAGGATTGATAGTGTTACCAATTCAAGTGTGACTGGTTGTAAAAGATATAATCTTCCAAGTGTTAGAAAAAGGAGTTTACATACAATATACTCTTTGGATGTCCTTGGATGCATGAGATGCAAGTAGTTCCATTAACATATCACCAGTGTTTGAAATTTTATTTCAATGGGCAAGAAATCACCATTTCAGCTGATTCCAACAATCCTCAATATTGTAACACACTCAAAACAGTCCAAGATACTTTTGTGCCACATAACAGGGAAGCTCCCACTCCTAGTTCATCCAACAATGAAAGATAATTAAATTCCTTATCAAAATGGGTTGAGAAAAATGACCAGTCAAAAGATAAGGGTATCAGTGATTCTACTCCATCACGTAACAAAATTCAATTAAATTCCTTTTCAAATCAGCTTGAGGAAAAGATATAGTCAAAAGACAAAGGCATTGGTGTTCTACTACATCAGATCATGAAATGCAATTAAATTCCTTATCAAAACAATTTGAGAAAAAGATCCAGTTGAAAGACAAAGGAATGGGTGAGTATTCAATTGAGCAGTAATTATATCTTTCATAGTTGTTGTCCTCTCCTAAGTCATATGGGCAGCCATCAACATCAAGACAACAATCCTCACAACCAACCAAGCTCTTTGATGGTAAGTTTGTAAAAGTAGGCACTTTAGTGGATGAATTTAAAGACAAGGATGTTTTAAACTAGCTATACAAATATGAAGAAACATCACAAGCATCAACTTCCAATGTGCTAACTAAGCCTTATGGTAAAGGGTTTACAATTCTAGAGAAGATGGGATATGACGAAATAGGTCCTATTGGAAAAAGAAAATAATGCATCATTGAACCAATACAACCTATCACAATGAATGCCAAGGACAAAACATGTCAAGGATACAAAGAAGAATCAAAAGAAGAAACCAAGCACCAGGTTGTTGAGAGAATCCTTCAATTGTGAGATAGTTCTAAAACATATTCCAATGAATATGAATGGGATTCCCTCTCTAAAGAATCTTGTCATGAAAAAGAAATTGATGTGATACAAAGGTATGCACCAACACATATGGAGGGACAAAGCTCAAGTTCTAGACCACTTGAATTTGGATCACAACATATTGATTATTCTAGTGAAGACGATTAGACTTCAAGTGAGATAGATCCTTTAGAAGAGAGTAACATCATCGACCTTGACATTGCTATCGAATACTTTGATGGCATTTCCATCATGACACTCACCCCTTTTGACCTTAACCAATATGATGATTCTTTACCATTTGTACACCCCAAACTAATTGACTGGGACCAAATTGAGTTGCTTGATATACCTATCTTTCCAAATGATGACACCATTGTGAACTTCCTTTGCTCTGATAATACTGAAACATGTTCCACCAATGAATTTCATAATGAAGTTTCAAACAAGAGGAGTGCCAAATCTCTCAACTGTAAAACAATGAATATAAAAAAATGATCTAATGGTGAAAACCATTTAATGGCAGTATTAGATAAAGAAAAAGTAAAAATAAAGAGCACATCTAACGGTGAGAACCTCTCATAGGTACCAAAATATGGGAGATTTGACACTCTTCCCAAGCACTATCATGAAGGATCTTCAGTGCTGATTGTACCTACATAGTCCATCAACATTGGCACAACTGAAATAGTCAAGACTCTACATCTAGCAGCATCCATGACAGAGGAAGAAAAACCAAGCTTCACCAAATTATTGGAGGAGAGAAAAATCAACTCTGCTTGGTCCTACGTTGACATTCCAAGCATGTATCCACAACTTATCATGCATCATTTATCCCTACTGCTAGGAGTAAAGCCAGTGAAGCAAAAGTTGAGAAAAATGCATCCGCACATTGCTCTTCTAGTGAAAGCTGAATTGAAGAAACTATTGGATGTAGGATTTATTCGACCTATTGATTATGCTAAATGGATCTCAAATATTGTACCAGTTTCAAAACCATATAACAGTATCATGATATGTATGGATTTCAGAGATCTTAACAGGTCTTTCCCAAAGGATGACTTTCCTTTGCCTAACATTGACATCATTGTAGACTCGATAGCAAGACATGCTATGTGATCACTTATGGATGGATTTTCAGGTTACAATCAGATAAAAATTGCACCAAAATACCAAGATAAAACCACTTTCACATGTCGTTGGGGTACTTTTTGTTGGAACATAATGCCTTTTGGGTTGAAAAATGTTGGAGCCCCATATCAACATGCAATGAACACTATCTTTCATGACATAATGCACACTTTTATGGAGGACTATGTAGATGACTAGTTGGAAAAATAATTCACTAGAGAAGGACATCTGAAATCCTAGATAAAATTTTCACTCTTTTGCAGAAATTCAATGTGTGGTTAAACCCCAAGATATGTGTATTTGGCATGACATCAACTAAAATTTTAGGATATATAGTATCAGCTAAAGGCATTGAGGTGGATCCTATGAAAGTCAAAGCCATCATGGAGATGCCTCCTAAAAATATCAGCCAACTTAGATCTTTATAGGGACGATTTCAATCTATCAGAAGGTTCATCACACAATTGGCAAATAAAACTCATCCTTTCAATCACTTACTACACAAGAATGTTTCTTTGAAATGGGATGAAAAATGTGAAGCACCTTTTAATCAACTAAAATAGTATCTATTTTCACCACCCATAATGGTACCACCAACTAAAGGAAAACCATTATTACTCTACATAGCAACAACAGAGGTATCTTTGGGTGCTCTACTAGCATAGGAAGATTCTATAGGCAAAGAAAGGGCTATTTATTACATCAACAAAACCTTGAATGGATATAAAATCAACTACACATTATTGAAAAAGCTTTTCTGGCAGTAGTATTTGCTACTCAACAACTAAGACACTACATGTTAACCCATACCACCAAACTCATAGCAAAAATTGATCCATTGAAGTATTTACTTAGTAAAGCTACCCTGACAGGAAGACTAGCCAAGTGGGTAATGATATTGAGTGAGTTTGACATCCAATATGTGGACAGGAAAGAAATCAAGGGTCAAGCGATAGCAGATCAACTAGCTAAAGAACCACTAGAAGATGATCATCCCATGAACATTGAGTTTCCAGATGTAGATGTCCTTATAGTGTCAACACAACAGTGGATTTTATATTTTGATGGATCTTATACACAACATAGATCAGGTGCAGGAATCTTATTTGTCACGCCCCAAGGACATACCATCTGGAAGTCCTACAAGTTAATGTTTCCTTGTACTAATAGCATAGCTGAGTACAAAGCACTCATCATTGGAATCAAGGTGGCAGTCAAGTGGAAAATCACAGAGTTTCAAGTCTATGGTGATTCTCAATTTGTCATAAATTAGGTGAATGATGATTACTAGACAAAAGATGACAAATTGATGCCATATAAAAGAATGGTCGATGACTTCAAGAAGTACTTTGTGGAGATCAAATTTGAGTAGATTCCAAGAGGGGATAACAAAGTTGTTGATGCCATGGAAACCATCACTTCTCTCTTATAGATACCTAAAAAATGAGCTCATTATGAATTCATGGTGGAACAATTGTTTAACCCTACCTACGATAACCCTGAATCCCAAGTAGTATACCATCTAGTCGAGACTGAAGCTTCTATCTATGGGAAGATCTACACCTATCTAAAAAACAATACCCTACCACTAAATTATCCTGAAACCAAAAACGTAACTTCATTCAACAAGCAGCTCTACATACCTTGATAGCCAATGTTCTTTATCAATGAGATCTAGATGGTACTCTCCTTCAGTTTCTTGAATGTAATGAAGCTAAAATTTCTTTACACGAGGTTCATGAAGGTATATTTGGAACTCATTCAAGTGGACTAGCTCTCACTAAGAAAATCCTATGTTTGGGGTATTACTGACCGAATATGGAGGATTCTTTTCAATTTGTCAGAAATTCCAAAAAATTCAAATTCGTGGCAACCTCATACATGCACCAACATAGGAGCTACAACTGTTTGCATCAACATGGCCTTTTTGTCAATGGGCACTGGATCTTGTAGGTAAAATTCATCCACTTTCATCAAATGGACACAAATTCATCATCACAGCCACAAAGTATTTTACAAAGTGGATTAAAGTTGTTCCCCTAACCACAATCACATGAAAACACATTTCTTCTTTTGTCCTAAATTACATCATCTATCGGTACGACATTCCTAAGTCGATTGTCATTGAGAATGGCAGACCTTTCAAGAATTAGGATGTCTAATAAATTTTGGAAGGTTTCATATCCAACATCGATTTTCTACACCATACTACCCTCAAGGAAATGTCCAGGTAGAGGCCTCAAACAAAACCATTCTAAAAATCCTGAAGAAAACCATCAACGACACTAGACGCAACTGACACGTTCAACTGAATCATGCTCTGTGGGCTTACCAAACTAGTATCCACACCAAATAGGAGCTACACCTAATACTCTAGTCTATGGATCAGATGCCATTTTACCTATTGAGGTTGAGCTACCATCACTCCGAGTGTCTTTGAAAGGAATTATCTCAAAGGAAGATTCTTGAGTATCCAGGCTATAAGAGTTGGAAATGTTGGATGAGCGTCATCAACATGTAGTTGATCACTTGAAAGCCTATTAACAGAGGATGTCATGAAGTTATAATCACAAGGTCAAACCAAGAACATTTGAGGTTGGTGACTTGGTCCTGAAAGAAAATCCTTGTAATCAACAAGATAGGGAAAAGAAAGGAAAATTTGAACCAAACTGGTTAGTTTCTTTTGTTGTTGTATTAGTCTATAGATTGAGAGCATATCAGTTGTCTATGCCTGAAGAGGACCTATTTGAAGAACCCATCAACAACTTGCATCTCAAGAAGTTCTACACCTAATTCATCTAGTGCACGGTAAAAGTCCTAAAAAAATACAAAAAAATGAAAAAATGTCCTAAAAAAATTGTTATCTTGATGAAAACTTGGAAAAAAGGTGTCTTGGTGACAACAAAAAAAATGAAAAGAGGAAAAAAATACAAAATAAAATAAAATTGAAAATACAAAAAAAAGTGAAAAATCATAAAATTTGAAAAAGGTGCAATAAAAAAAAATAGTGAAAACCTAGCAATAGGTGCTATTTGTGATAGATTAGCTTTTCAATCTATTTGAGCATGTGTCAAACATTCGCTTTCGCCATCATTCCACCTATCATGAAAAAACCTCATGTACATATCTTGGCATTACGGTCGTGTCTCACCCTGGATTGGGGGGGGAAATCCTGAACTCACTGGGGGCAATAAACTTTGAGCTTAAACCAACAGACAAACAACAACAAGACAACATTGCCAACACAAGGATCATAGTGTAACTTAACATTGAACATCATTCATCAAACTTTACACATCAACCATCCATATCTAACAAACGAATCAATCAATCAAAACAAATCTAAATGGATGATGTTCTTTTAAATCATGGTTTTATCACATTAGCATGAGTGTTCAACTATTGTATCTTTATTTTTGTTATCATTTCTCTGGAGTAACTCGATGATGCCCTGGACAAGAGGAGCTAGGAAGGAGAATGATATTTGCTTTGTCTGTTGTTTGTGAGTTAATCATTACTACTCTGCAAATTGTCATGAGATGTGCTCTACAAAGTATCACTGATGACATTCCAAATTTGCATAGAAAAATGATTAACTCTTGTATGTTTACGCAAGCAATACTTAGGTCATCTCAGTTTAATTGTACCTAGATGCTTGTGTTAACTTGCAATATCAAAAATCATGGAAGTAGTACTCCTATCATCATGGTCTAATTATACCATCAATGTTTGTACTCACTTTTAACAATTCAAAAGGATCAATGATGATAAAAAACACAACAAATCAACTGATAAAATGACAACTTTGCATATTTAGATTTGCATGGTTAAGTTAGATTACATCCATATTAGTTTTGCATCTGTATTTATGGATTTTCCAAGGCTGGAAATATTTTAAAGTGATGTTATCTCTATCATTAAAATATTGAGTATACTTGACATTAACAAAAACATATCATTCTCATGTAGTTGCATAATCATTTGCATATCATACATACATTATAAAGCATTATTACATCATACATTCATTCATGCATTACATCACATATATTTTCATTAGGAAAATACAAAAATAAATTGCATCACATATCATTTGCATTATCACATTTATCTCAAATAACATAAAAATATCATCCATAAAGCATTTAGAATCATAATGTGTGCATTATCACATCATCTTTGCATCCATACATCAACCATAGCATCATCATATTAAAACATCACATAATACATAACATAGAAATAAAATGCATCCATCATAGGCATCCATCATAGGATAATATAGATAACATATGGATCACTAATCATCACTGCATATCATATAATTCTCAAAATCATAATGTCAAGTATACAATGATGTCTGGAAATGTGGAGAGATAAATCAAAATGCCATTGAATCAATCTCTCAGCATAATTAGTGTATACATCATCAAATGTCTCAAATACATCAAGGATCATCACAATGGCTATGTATTGCTAGCCCTAGACAACGTCGGCCTTGTACCTCCTGTTGCACCACTTGATGGCCCTACC
Organism: Sequoia sempervirens; assembly: GCA_007258455.2. Lineage (NCBI taxonomy): Eukaryota > Viridiplantae > Streptophyta > Pinopsida > Cupressales > Cupressaceae > Sequoia > Sequoia sempervirens. Next base: position 10,436,546 of record VDFB02105785.1, read on the forward strand.
CTTGGATCTCTGCAAGGTAGTAGCCCTATAACACCCCTACAAGTAGTCCTAGAATGAATGCAGACACTGGCATACTGAGCATAACTAACTCATCGCTTTGAAGGCACTACCTCATGATATCGTCCCCTATAGTACTATGCCTCTCTGGTGACACATGTAACCTCTCTAAACATATCTATTATGGTAGTACCCTCATACACTCTCTGCAGTCTCTCTACCAGTCCCTCTACCTACTTACACCAATGTCTCAGGCTATCTCTCTCTGCTATGAGTGTGGAAATATATGCTTGTTCCTGGGTCTGTGTCTGCATCTGACCCTGTATCTGAGCCAGCTGAATCTGTAAGGCCTATACCTATGACGGTAATGCAACTATCTATGTCTGTTGCTACTGTGTTTGAGCCACCAGTGATCTTCTCCTCCAAGGCACTCTAAGAAATAATATCGGCCTACCACCTCTACCACCATCACTTCCACCACCATCATCACCATCACCATCTCCCCCATCACCATCTCTACCACCTCCACCATCTCCATCCCTGTCTCCATCATCACTATGCTCTCCCTCATCCTCATAATCTCCTCCATCTCTCCTCCACCTAGGTGCATGTAGTAGTTCCCTCTCATCATCATCTAGTGTAGGTATTGGCTCATCTAGACTAGCTATCCATGGGAAGGGATGCACAAAGAAGTAGTGGGAATACTCCTGTGATACTATAGCCTCTATAATCTTTGGGTGATACTCCCATATAACTACTTGTAACCCCTGGTACTCTTGACACACTACATCATATGATAAAGTGGGTCCCCACTCTAGTATATCCACCCATATCTGTGCATAAAGAGCCACTCCCTGGGGCATACCCTATACAAGACCATATTGTCACAACACTCTCCCAAGAAGGAATCTCTCAATCATGAATTGAGTCCTCCCAATCAGGTATCTAGCCATGCACACATAGGGCATCTCGGTGTCATCCTCTGGCCACTACTCACAGTCAAGATATGGCCTCCATGTAACTGTATCGAGATCATCCAATACCCTCCTCCAGTACTCCAATTTTCCCAGCTTATGTTGGAAAACTGGACCTATGTATCCATGAACATATGGACGACTGGCTAGCCATTGTCTATCTACAATGGGATGAGTGACAACTATATGCTCTCATGCCCATATCTATAGCAATGTAACTCTAGTTGATAGATTAGATGCTCTAAGGTACACAACCTGATGTAGATCATGGTACAAATGTGCAAGCATGCATGATCCCCATGCATATATGGTCCCCTACATAATCATGCTCTCCAAAATATGACCCCAACCGACTGAGAGTCCCTTCAACCTATGGTCGGGACATAGAAATCCTCCAATAAATCCAATAAGAACACATGGAAATGTCACATATGCATCAACCATCTCTTGCCATGGAATCTCATAGTTGTAAACTTGATCATCCTCGAAGACTCTCTGCAATGGATTTGCACCTCCCTGCTTAGTGGAATCATACACAAATAGCTCTCTGAAAACAAGAATCCTCAAAATCCAGTAAACATCCTTTGGTGTCATGGTCATCTCACCAATAGCTAAGTGGAAGGTGTTGTGATCACTATGCCACCTCTCTTCCAAAGTGGTCAGAAGTCCCCTATTAATCCTATGCTGGGGCATATCTATCAAATAATTCAATTTGCATCATCCGATCACATTTAGATTAGCCTGATCCAGATGTGGAATCAAATCCTAGGTCCTCAGGAAACACTCACACGACATGAGGACTTTCGAAGGCTCCTATCATCATAACATATCGCAAATCAACAATCTTATCAATCAATAAACATCAATCAACCTATCAATCTAATCAGCTCTAATGAGATTTTGATCACATCTCATGAGTGTCTATCATTGATCCTCACCTATCATGAGGTCAATTATCAATCTATCATTGATCCTCACCTATCATGAGGTCAATCATCATTCTATCATTGATCCTCATATATCATGAGGTCAATTATCATCATCCTACCATTGAATCTCACCTATCATGAGATCAATCATCATCTAATCTATCAACATCATCAAACATCATTAAATTAAAGGTTGATGTAATCAAAAATCATCAAAATCAAGGAGTCTACTCAAAATTATATCATTATGCCTTAGATGCACTAAAATAGTGTCTCAAAGCACTAAAAACATGGATGCGCTAGAGAATTCTACCAATGCACTACAACAGGGCTTTAATGCACCGAATAACCAAATGCGCCATCAAAAGTCATCAATACGCTATTTCATTACACCTATGCGCTAAATCACTTAATGCGCTAGCAAAGTCCACATATTCACTAAATGTTGACTTCTATGTGCTAAATGACCGCATGCGCTACAATCTTAACCAAATGCACTACATCTAGCCACACATGCACTGTTTTACCCTATGCGCTAACATCTAAACTTGATGCACTACAAAATTTAACCTATGCGCTAAACTACTGTATGCACTACTATAGTGACTGGATGTGCTACATCGGTGACCGAAAGTGCTAAATATGTGAAAAACTAAAATTTAAACATAAAAAATGTGGGAAAAATAAAATTCAAAATTTACGAGGAGGTTTTTTAGGGTATGTACTAGAGGTCCATATGTTGTTGGGCGATTGTGATGTCACACATGCTCGAATCAATGGATCTGGATCTGAGTCACCATCTTGCCAAATTTTCTCAAAAGTTGCTCAATCACTCCAATTTTTCAAAATGCAAATGACACAAATGAGTTGCTTTTCACCTTTTTCATGTTTTGAAGGATTGATTAAATGGGATTAAAGTGGGATTTATTTTATTTTTCAAAGGGGTCTTAATTAATCAGCTAATCATCTGGCAGGTTCAGTATCATTTTTCAGGAGATAAATCGTTGCGATATCATAAAATTTGAAAATCATCATCAAATCATTAGAAGATCGTAAGAATTTAAAAAAATTCAAAAAAATCCTAAAAATTTAAAAATTCATCGATTTATCTCCTAAGGAGGCATATATCCATTATCAACATCACCAACAAGCAATGTGTAAACACATCACTTCAAAGAGGGGAAAAATGTATACACCTAAAATCGGTTATGATAATTAATTAATTAAATACAAGGTATTTAATTAATAAACCTCTTATTTCGTCTACTTATAAATAAATTCTAAATTTATTTATATAGTTCACATTTTCTAATTCTTCTTATCTTAAATGATATTCCTCTAATCTTAATTAAATAAACAAATTCAAATAGTTTGTTTTATTTAATTAATATCTTCTTACTAAATTTGAATAATTCCAAATTTAAATTTAGTCACATGTCTACAACTTTTCCTCTGACCACCTCATCAAGTGTTTCATGATTTTAAATATCCTTAATATTTAAATGTGATTTTTTCTCAACAAATTCTGAAACAAACTTGAGACACTTGGCTCTCTTCCTCCATTTATTCTCTCTCACACTTGGCAAATTGTTCTATTAAAGGGAACACTCTCGATGATTCCCTCTAACTTCTTCATCCCCCACCCTCAATCTCTCCAACTAAAATCCTGACCGTTTGTTGCTGTCACATTAGAATATGCCTTGGAAATCCTATAAATGCAACCTCATTCTACAACATTTTAGATCCCAAGTTTGAGCAATCATACTCTACAAAATTTTCATTAGAGCAATTTGAGCACTTAGCATTCGAGCTTTTAACAATTAGCAATTTAGAAGCATATTAGTTTACAATCATGGCTTAGTTATTAGTTGCATTTCCATTATCATAGTAGTTTTCATACATCATTTGCATCACAATTTTTAATATCATATCTTCATCATAGTATCATTAATCATATAGTTTATCAATCATGTAGGAATAGATTTCTTGCATTTTCCAGCATTCTATTCTTCAGGTTGTCATTCTAAAGGTCATAAGTGCAACAAACAATCTGAGAGCCATTATGATTTCATGAATCCTTGAAGATAGGAAAAAATGGGATGACTTTAGAGAATTTGCTTTGATTCAATTCGATTAGTTTTGTTATTCAGTTTCTCTAATATAATGTCTCATTGCTTGTGTGATTTTGTTATTCATTTACACATTTTACCTCACACATATATATACATTTATTTAAATCGAATGTGAAATAATACATATATTTATCGAATTGAATGGAGGTCGAGTATCAATCAATAATTACAACGCTCTGCAATAGATGGCAATATTGCAATATATGCGTAAATACAAATCCAACGGAATGAACACATTTCTAATATGTGAAATCCAATAAAATAGGGCATTTCTAATATGTGAAATCCAATAAAATAAGGCATTTCTAATATGTGAAATGAAACGAAATGCAAGCATTTCAACTATGCGATATGCAACAAAATAATACCATCATTAAATCTATTCCAACGACTATAATGAAAGCAAGGATAAATACAAGTTATTTCAATTTGCAAAGTATACATATTTTACAATCATCGAAATCTATAGATGAGAGTATGGGGTAACACATGGAGATAGAGAGAGAGAGAGTTCATCTTTCATGACTTATCTGGAGTTATAAGATTATAATGGTGGTGGAAAATGTTAATCTAACTTTGGGTTCCATAAATTAAAGTTAACGTATGACACTAGGAAGAGGGTTTGATAAAGATGAATTCTACAGACTAAACATGGCACCACAAATGTCAAATTAGAATAAGATGCAAGCAACAAACCAATAGAGGGGAATGGAGAAGGGTCGGCCGAAGACCAAAGTAGAATCAAGAAGTATAGGCGTAGGCTTAAGAAAACATTAATAGGGAAACAATTTGGTGGCACAAGAGAAGCATTTGTATCAAAAGGTATGAGCTAAATGAAAAGCAGTGTAAGGTCCAGAAGGCCGTGCCAAATTGAAGGAAGGTAAATTATTCAGTACTGCACTAGAGTTGCCCTGCACACAATTTCTTGAAAAGAAGAGAAAAATATTTGGTAAACAATAGTGGGATATTGCACCTTTAAGGAATAAGATTAAAGGCTTAGTATAGTACGATGGTAAGGAAAGAAAATTGAAATTTTCAGCAACAAGCAATAACTATATGGCTACAATCAGAACCTTCAAAGAAAAGCAAGAATGGATCAAAGGTCACACCAAGTAAGGAAAAGAGAGTCTATTTACAATTGCAGAGAAAATGTTTTGTTTATTTGCAAATGAATAGGGGAAAATGTTAATCAAGGAACAAGATAAGAAAATATTCCCAAAAGTATTAAGGTTTAACAAGAACGTTTTTTTTGTTTCTAGCTGAACAATTGTTCCATTTCCATTTTCCACAAGTTTAGAATTAGGTTTAGCAAGAACCTAGTTTCTCCTACTCACCAAAATGATGATTTGATGCAGATTTCACACTCACATCTTGCTACTACAACCTAGCTTCAACACCTTCAAAATTTCCACACACTGCAAACCCCCAATTCTAAAGCTTCCAAAATCCAGAAGCAAACTTCCAAGAACTAGAGAAAAACTCCAAGAACAAGAAAACTCACAGGAACCCAATGCAACATTCATTTCCATCCATCCCAAAAAGCCCCTTAATTTTTGTAATATAACTAATTTATTTACTATTTCCCCCATCCGTTGCACATCCACTACTTAAATTTTAATTATTTTATAATTCAACTTTACTTTAATATTTGCACAACGTAAATAAACTATTAAAATATTTAATTTATTAATTTAATCTTTCATATATTTTTATTTGCACAATACAATGATTTAATATATTTATTTTAATATTCCCTTATTAAATCATAAATTTTAATTTATTAAAATAAAATAAAGACTTTAATAATATTTTATTTAATCAATACTTCGACTATATAAAAGCTTTGTATTTTTAATTATCACAATGTCTTTTAATTTCAATAATCTTTTATTTTAATGCAATAATGAATCAAATTACTAGTCAACCCAAATTAAATCAAATGCACAACATACCAAGCAGTACCAAATCACACAAGTGAAATGGAGGACAATACCGTGACAAAAGAGATGAACCAAATCATGGACAAACAACACTATCAGGGTGAAACACAAAGGGACACTACATAATGAATTAGTGATGGGGATGTGTGTGGTCGACTTTAAGTGTATGAAATGTAGATTAAAAAAAAATCAAACAGACCAATAAGACATTATATCAATACAAAAGATCAAATAAAAGGAGTGCAAACTCAGTGTTCTGTCCTTGATGTCGTCCTATCGTCCTCTATCTCTAGTGATTTTGTCGATTCCAACTTGCTCTCAGATTGTGTGCTAGGCTCAACAAATGGTCTTCCTAGAGAATGAGATTGAAGATGATTGAATGCTATGCTAAGATATGATTATGCTGATGCATGATAATGCCAAAATGCTAATCGCCTGAATGCAACTAATCTCTAATTCCTATCTCTAATGTGTGTGTGTAACCAATGCTTGGATTCACAGGGGTATTTATAGGGTTTTCAAAAGATTCTGATTGGTTGTTGTGATCAATGGTTGAAAGCAATCTTGTCAAGATGAACGATGAGATATTTTTGAAAGTTGAGAGAGAGATGGAAGGTTTCCTCCTACACAATTTTTCCCATTCAAAATTGAAGGAAAGTTGCCATTTGAGGAGTGAGTTGGAGATAAATCTCATAATTAAATAAATAAATTTATTTAATTACATGTGACAATGAATTTAGAAGTTTCCACAATTAAATATTTAATATTTAATTATATGTGAGAAGATGATAGAAAAATGTTTAATTAAATATATAAAATACTTAATTAAATATGAAGTGAAGAAAGTTTCATATTAAATATTTTAGAATATTTAATTAAATGTAGAGTGAGGAAAGTTTCTAATTAAATACTTAGAATATTTAATTATATGTAGGGTGAAGAATTAGAAAGTGTTAATTAAATATTCAGAATATTTAATTAAATGTGAAAAAGGTATTTAGAGGAATATCATTTCAATTTAAAATTCAAACTTATGATAATTAATATAAATAAATTATAAAATCTATTTAATTAATTAAGAGGAATATGGAAGATGGTAATAATTAAATAAACTTATTTATTTAATTAAATTAGAAGAATGAGAAAGTGAACGATATAAATAAATAATTAAATTTAATTATATGTAGATGAATTTAGAAGATTAATTAAATAATTCATATTTAATTAATTAACAGGCTTGATTAACTGTGACCATTTTTAGATGTATACATTTTTCCCCTCTTTGAAGTGATGTGTGAAACACATTGCTTCAAAGAAAATATTCCTGCCTTTGAAATTTGTTGCATTTGATTTTTCCCCTGGTCGAAAAGTTTTAATTGATATGCCCTTGATATGAACCTGATATGTTTTTGATTGAGAAATGTGGCTGATATTGATGATGCCCCCTTGGGAGGTAAATCACTGATGATGAGAAAAATGTTGAGTTGATGAAATTCTGATGATGAGAGGGATGCAGTGATTTAGCTCTTGATAATTTATTAAAAGATGCCCTAGTTTGAAAAATAAGGTCAAAGTTTGGTCAATAGATAGATAAATTGTCTTGTCATCATGTTGATATGGATAGAAATGATAGAGGAGCTGATGATGAATTGATAACTTTGCTTCCTGAAAATAAGAAAACAAAGAGTAGATAGCTGATAACTTTGTTTCCCTTGAATGAAAAATAAAGAGCAGATGGATTGATAGATTGTCTAATTTGTTGATAACTTTTCTTTTAAAAAAAACAAAGAGTAGATAGCTTGATATGACTTCTAATAAATTTTCTTTCTACGATAGAAAAAAAAAATAGTAGATGATGTGATTCAAACATATTTGTATTCATGATTGAAGTACGTATAGGAAAATGATTTGATTGTTGATAAATTTGCTTTCCTGAAAAAGAAAACAAATAGTAAATGATTATAGAGTAGATTGATTTGATATTCAGATAGATAGATTTAGAATTGATTTCATGATATGAGTCACTGAGATAAAGCACTTGATATGGTTCACTTGATATGGGTCACTTGATATGGGTCATTGATATGGGTCACTTGATATGGGTCACTTGACATGGTTCATTGATAGATAGATATGGATTTTGATTGCATGATGGGAGGCTGAGCATTACCAGATTAGATATGAGGAGTTGTGTCCTCCCGAGCACAGAGAGCCTTACCCTCAGTCCCATAGCAGATCTAGGAGTAGATCACGAACTACGACAGACATCAGAGGGGTCATAGGGCCTCAACAGGATCTCGACGCAAGGGGTAGTGGCAAGCCACCATCCTCTAGACCAGCTCCATCAGGGGGCTCTACTAGTCAGCCATGAGATAATGATGATGTGATAAAAAATGGATGTTAAAAAATGGATGTTGTGTTTATGAAATGCATCATGAATAAGAAATGCTATGAAATGATATGTGATATGTGTCAGATGTTATGCAAAAAATGGCATGATATATAAATGATATGAAAATGATAGATGATTAAAGATATGAAATGAATGCAATGTGACAAATGATAAATGATATGAATAATGGGATGAACATGATTAATAAAAATGAGATGTATGATAAGATTATAAATGATATGTAATGAAATGGATGGAATGATAATGAAAATGGAATGAAATGATAAGTGAAATGAAATATGATAATGAAATGGTATTGAAGATGATAAATGGTATGCAACTATGCAAAATGAAAATGAAATGGATATGAAAATGATAAGTAAGATGTTAAGGATATGAAGACGATAGATAATATGAAAATGGAAGTGAGATGGAATACCTAATGGATAAATGAATGATATGAAATGACAAAGGATCTAAATGATATGCAATAAAATGATATATAAAATGAAGACGATATAAAATGAGAATGATCAAGGGTATGGAATGAAATTATATGATATGAAAAATGATAAATGAAATGATAATGCATAATGATGGATAAATAAATGATGATGTGAAAATGAATGATAAATGATAAACTATATGATATGTATAGGACCTAGATGAAATGATAATGATTAATGAAATGATGATGAATAAGAAAGAAGAATAATGAAACAAATGTTTGAATGTCCTCCACAGATAATCCAAAGATACATGATAGTCGTTGAAGTTTTTGTTTAGCCTTTCAAAACTCTGATGTAAATCCAGTATGCAGATATGTATAATGATTTAAATGAAATGCAACTAAATGAAACCAACCATTTGTTGAGCCTTTTATTAGCTTTCTTGAATCATCATAGAGCATTTTAGAATGTTGGAAGTATGTACAAGCATCAAAGGGGAAATTAGCACCAATGATGACCTGAGTACAAATTTAATGATTTTTGATATAGCAAGTGAACACAAGCATCGAGGTATAATTGAACCGAGATGACTTGAGCATTTCTTGCATAAAGAGACAAAGATTAACCACTTTCTGATGCAAGTTTGGAACTGTCATCAATGATATGCTTTGGAAATCATGTCTCGCAACATATTTGCAACAAATTGATGGTTAACCTCAAGACAATAGACAAATAAAAACCATCCTCTTTACTCGCCACTCTATTCCAGTACATCATTGAGTGTGCTCCAGAGGGATGATATTGAAAGTCAAGCAACCATTGTTCAAAATATAATACTGATATTCCGAACATTTATTCAGATTTTAGATCATCCAGATATGTGTTATGATATGGTACTTTCTGAAAACTGTTATGATATGGATCAATGATTGGATAGTTGTTCATGTGATTTGATTGTTTGTTCACATGATTGGGTTTTATGTCATTGTCTAGCTATTTCTGTAAACTCTTAAAATTGATTGCCCCCAGTATGTCAATGTTTGCCCCCAGGATTGGCACAACTTGCTAAAATGAATATGTACAATAATCAAGCCATGGTAAGATGTTATCACAGCTCTAGGAAAATTATGGCAGTATGATGTTGTTATGGCCCTAAGATGATGGTGAAAAGATGCATGAAATGAAGGTTGAGAAGCTAAGTGCAGAACATGGGCTAATAGATGGAGAGCTACAAATAGCGTCTATTTGCCAGATTTTCACTATCTATTTTTATTGCATTTTTTTTATTTCTTTTTGATTTTTTTGTATTTTTCTTGTCAATAGACTGCCTGTTGCCAAGTTGTCACCCTATGACGATTTTTATTTTATTTTTTGTATTTTTTGTATTTTTTTGTTATTTTTTTATTTTTTTGATTTTTTCAAGACTTTTTCTACTATTTTTGTATTTTGTTGGGATTTTTTCTGATTTTTTGGATTTCTTCAAGACTTTTCTATTTTTGGATTTCTTCTAGACTTTTTTTTGATTTTTTGTATTTCTTCAGGAATTTTTCTATTTTTTTGTATTTTTTTAGGACTTTTTTTGTTATTTTTTGTATTTCTTCAGGACTTTTTCTATGCACTCCGAAGCTACATATAGAATTGATAAATTCAAGATCTGTAGACCGCCTTAATGATGCTTCTCTCTTGTGTGGATGACCATGTTGGATGAAAGGACCTAATCAAAATGAGTAGTACGAGTGGCAAGTATGAAGGATGATAGATGTAGCAAATGGAAGAGGCTAGGATAGGATCCCTAATGTGCACACTACATGGGCCATCAAGCGTTAGTTGAAAAGGAGCTTGAGCAACCAATGAGTTATAGTACATGAAGGGGTCATCATCAAAGACACATTGAAAGACATCACCAATGGAGGTGTAATGATATGATGGGTATGTGAATATGGATGGGTGGAAAGGACTATATGGTTTGAGTGATAATGAGGTGGATGAAGACCTTAGATCAATAAATTATTTCTTTGATTTTCTTTCTTGATAGATGCCCCCAATGATTTTTGAGGGAGAGGCATGTTTGGAGATTGACTTTTGCTTGCTTTTATTTTTGATTTTTATTTTTTATTTGTCTGATAGCTTTTGATTTTGGCTAGTGGAATTGTATGGATCTTTCTTTGTTTTTAATTTGTCCAATAGCTTTTTATATTGGCTAAGGGACTTTTCTTGATCTTTCTTTCTTTGCAAGCTTTCTTTTGATTTTAGATCTCCCTTTGAAAAAGGCAATTTTACCTTTGATTCTTGAATTACCTCCTTTATATTTTCTTCGAATGATACTTGTTGATCCATGTCTATAAGGTGGATGGATGTAGGTGAGATGGAAGGATTAGTGATGTCATCAACAGAGTCTTTGAGACTATCCTTTTTGGTAGGACTAACATCAAAGGAAGCTTGCAAATCCTTAGCGACTTGGCAAGATGGATTTGTAGAGGCCACAATAGGATATTCATACCCTATTCTAGGGAAGGTGGAATAGAAGGATGATGGTTGGATATCCTTAGTGGGATCATGATTAAAGAGTGGGATATCATAGAAGTTTTGATCAAATAGTGGATTATTAGTGATATGAAAAGATTGATTGGTAGTAGATATGGAACAAGTAGGTGTATCATCAAGATCCCAGGTGGTTTCAATCTCAGCACAGTCATCTTTTTGTATTCCTTCTGTAGTTGTCTCAACATCATTATTAGAACTCTGACCCTTCTCAACAATAGTAGTAGTATCTTTTACTAGCAAATTGTCCAAACGATATTCTCCATTTCCTAGATCATGGATTTGGACCTTAGAATTTGATATTGCAATAGATGAAGTGGATGTTTTTGAAGATTTAGGATCAACACGTGCTTGAGTATGTAGTGCTTCACTTTTGCTAGGGATGGTGATTTCAGCTTTAGGACTGAGATTATGACAAGGTATGGAAGGATTAAGATCTCCTTGTATGGTGATTTCAACTCCATCATGAGGGAATTCAAGAATTTATGGTATGTAGAGGACACTTCTTGCATTTCATGTATCCAAGGTCTTCCAAGGAGAATATTATAAGGCAACGAGAGATCAAGGACTTGGAAAACCACATCCTTCACCACAAGGCTAACTCAGATTGGTAAAATAACTGATCCTTTAGATGAACGTTCCTCTTGATCATATTCCTTCATAGTACTCTTGGTACTAGAATCAATTTCTTCTTCTGGATATCCAAATGCATGTATAAAATTTAAAGAGCAGATATTTAAACCGGCTCCATCTATTAGAACACGTTTGACTGGACATTTATGGATCAAAACCTTAATATGAAGTGGAGCATTATGCAGATGGGTGAGTGATTCATCATAATTTTTAGTAAATGATAGACAATGAAGTGCGATGGAGTGTCCCACCATAGCTTGGGATTGACAAACTTTCAAATTAGTTGGTGCAATGTCATATTTATCATGAATTTGATTGTGAACTACAAAAATGTTAAGAATGGTAGTCTCATAGTCATAGTTTACATTCTTTACTTTGTTGTTTGATGAATAAGATTCCCCTTTTTCATAGTTTGGAAGAGGGTCTTTAAATGCTTGATGATCTTCATTTGTTTGTTAGTGTCCTTCTATTGTGATGGTGCCATTTTCTGTCAAATCTTGGACTACATTCTTCAAGGCTTGGAAATTATTCATTCTTTGTCCCTTGCACCTATGATAATCACAATAGTATGTATCATTCCATGATGGAGGCTTCACACTAGGTTCAAAATTTTGTTGAGGAGGTACGGTGATAACGTTCTTTGCCATCAACTCTTTAAAGGAAAATTCTAGAGATTGACCCAATGGAGTAAAAGTTCTTCTGCTAGAGAAGAATGAAGATTGTTGTGGATTTGTGTTCGGGGCATTTCCTAAGGCATTGTTGTTGTTATTGTTTCCAAGATAACCTTGATTGTTGGAATTCCCTTGATTGGGAGTAAAATTTTGATTCATGTTACTGCTCGGAGGAGGAGGATTGTTTCCTTGATTTGTGACCTAGTTGACATTGTTATCATTATTGTTGCGAGGAGAACTTGGAGTACTAAGAAAAAATGGCTTAGTCAAGATATGATTTGCATCTACAACACCATCATTTACCACATTTTTGTTGCGAGTCCAAAATTTAGACTTGTTGTTGTGGTGATTTGAAGAGCTAGGATTGTCTTTGTCAAGTTTTATTATCCCTCTCTAGATTAAGGAACCTTCAATGGTGATGGCATTTTCAATCAATTTCTAAAAAGAGTGAGGACAATGAAGATTAAGACGATAGCTCATCTCTTGATCTAAGCTATTTATGAAAGTGGTAATCTTTTCCTTTTTAGTAACATGACATGGGTATCTAGCAAACAATCTTCTCGATCTATGAAGAAATGTAATGAATGGTTCACCAGGTTTCCGTTTAGCCTTGAAGAGATCAATCATGGTTATTTGATGTTGTATGTTGTAGGAATATTGTGATATGAATTTGTTAATCAATTCCTCAAATGTCTTGAGAAGCAGTGTGATTTTCGATAGCCATTCCATAGATTAGTCTCCATGACTTCTAGGAAACAAATGCATCAAGTATGTGTCCTCGTGAGTAAACTCTAAAGTCATATTTTAGAAGTCCCTAATATAATTGATTGGATCTCATTTCCCATTATAATGATCAAACTTTGGGACTTCACAATGTTTGGGAAATGGGATCATGTTGAGACGTCAGTCAAAAGGATGAGGACAAATGTCATCCAGAGCATATGTCTTCGTTGTGGTTCCCCCTTGCATGTATTTAATTTTTCCTTGAAGTACCTTAATTTGTTGAGACAAGGCACAAAGATCAGAAAAGGGTGTTTCATCAAGACTTCTCTTTAAGTTCTTAGTATCAAAATCATGAGGTAATTTAGCTCCTTTTTCAGCCAAATACAAGAAATATTTCTCTTTCTTGCGCTCTAAAATATTTTCTAAGGCCTTGTAAAATTTGGGATCTTGCTTGACCTCTCTAAGGTGACATTTTTCATCTCATTCATCATCACTATCTATAGGATTTTTTCTCATGTCCCTGTATTTGTTGTAAGGAAATGGATTTTCTTTTCTTTCACCCATCTTGTCATTAAAAAGGGGATTACGACTCACACTATAAAGGGGATTGCTACTCTCACCTTCTTATCGAGTTCTTTAGGTATGATCTTCTTGTTGAATATCCTCTTTCATCTTATTGTATTGAGATCTTGTAAAAATAGGCATATGATTTCAAAATGTTCTTCTAGACTTAGATCACAGTTTGATAAGTGGAAAAATGATGATGTTTTGATCTGATAAGATGAAAATATTATGATATGATAAAAAATGTTCCTAATTCTTGATTGTGGCTTCCAATGATGAAGGATGTCAGAATCCTATTAGGGAAGTTGAATCAATAATCATAAATTTGTTTAAAAGGTGCACTTTTAAGATTTGATTCTTGTTTTTGAATAATGATAAGTATATCAAATAGCCTAATTAAACTCACTGAAGGATTTGACTGGGATGTGTTGGATATTCAATAGAAGGTTGTAGTAGATAATCAAAGTTGAGAGGTTGATTGTGATTGTGTCATTGTGATAGAGCTCTTCTCTAGAAATAGGCTCGTGAATATAAAGGCTCTATAGCATATTCGTCAGTAAATCCCCTAGCAAAATATTGGTACCTATGTAGAAACTCACGATAATGGAGCAAGACGTTTTTTCTTTTATAAAAAAACTTTCTACATTGCAAGGTTTTCTTGTAACCTAAATGTTTCTTAGGTTTCTTGATCCTATTGGAAATCAATTTCTTAACAAACTTGGTTGATTTCCACTCTCTAAGCATGAGAGAAATGTCAAAATGCTACTGGACCAAGGATGTTACAAACTTAGATTTGTTAAATGTAAAAATTATGGAAAGTGACAAATGTGCTACTCTGTTCCCTATATGCTCTGCAAAAACAAGCATATGCACTAAAGAAATAGTCAAATGCACTACAACAGACCTCAGATGCACTACTCTGTGTCCTATATGTGCTAAAACAGTTTTCTGATGCAATTTTCCAAACAGTTTTCAATGATTTCATTTGAATTTTTTCATGCTCATTTTGGATGATCTTTTATCTAAATTAATGTGATTGAAGACAATTTTTTTTTTGAAAACAACTATCTTTAATCCCTATACTAAACATCAAGTGTATATTAAAAAATGTTTTCAAAAAGTGTTTTTATAGGTTTTGCACATAGCAGGAAATAGGCAGATTCACTCTTAGTACTCAAGTAGGTCATCATAATAACCACAACCCACATCTTAGAATTGCTTCAACTCACACAACCATGTCACCCTCAAAGGGTGCCCATGTTTTTTAATTTTTGAGGTGCGTACTCAGAGTGACAGAAGTGGATACCAGATCCCCTGAGCAAATGGTCCTTGGTAGTTATATGGTGAGTGTCTTGGGGGTAGATTCTTCCCTCCCCTTGCACTGTGATTATTAGGATGTTCAAAAATTGGCACGGTTGGCTACTACACTAGGTTCTTAGTAAGGGTTTCCATTCGGTGTGGCAATAATAAACTCCCTCAGGAGACCTCCCAACCTTTAGAAAAAAGGCTTTGGGGACGGTAATCTTGCACACTACCGAAAAAAGTAGGTTTCCCCAGATTTTCTTTAAATTTTATAGTGGGGTGGAATAACCTAGTTTTGGTTTGAGCCCACTTGGGTCGTTCCTCTTGGGTGAGTACTTTTTCCCACAAGAGCAGGCCCTCTGAAGGATGTAATAAAGTGTTAAAATTGTAGAAATTGAAAAGGAAAGTCAGGTATTCTAATCACCTAGTTAAGGGGAGAGCATAGACCTATTGCCATAGACAAATCATACAGTGTTCTGTTTAGAGCCCAAATGACAATGATTTAATCTATGTGAAGATATTGCTTCACAAAAATCATGAGATTCATTTTAACAACAAAATCAATGCATGGTGACTACCCTAGGATTGTTTCTTTTTAAATTCCATGTCTATCCTAGGATTGGTTCATTTTAAATTGATGACTCTACCCTAGGGTTGCTTCATTTTAACCAGAAAAAAGCTCTGTTTGTGGAACGCGTCAAACTCATAACTTTGTTTAGTTACAACCTGCATGCGCTAAAAGATCATACATATGTGCTAAAACAAATAGTTAATGTGCTAAAATAGACATTGTAAGCGCTACAAAAATCCTTATTTGCACTAAAAGAAATCCTAAATGTGCTAATCTAATATGCAATTTTTTTTAAATTTTTTTTTGATGAAGTGAGCTAAATGCATGCACCATTCTGTTCCCTAGATGCACTGAAATAGTTCCCTTATGCATAGAAAGACCAACAAAATCACTGAAAGAAGCCTTGGATGCACTAAAGAAACCCACAAATGCACTAAAACACAAATTTTTTTCTGAAAAGCCAAACTTCAGAACGTGAAAACCTACAAGTATATGTTAAAAATGGGGCAAAAGCCCCATGGTGGGCACCAAAAATGTGTGTGGTCAATTTTAAGTGTATCAAATGTAGATTAAAAACAAATCAAACACACCAATAAGACATATATCAAAATAGAAGATCAAATAAAAGGAGTACAAACTCAGTCTTCTGTCCTTGATGTCATCCTATCATTCTCTATCTCCAGTGATTTTGTCGATTCCAGCTTGCTCTCAGATTGTGTGTTAGGCTCAACAAATGGTCTTCCCAGAGAACAAGATTGAAGATGATGATTGAACACAATTCTAAGATATGATTATACTGATGCATGATAATACGAAAATGCTAATTGCTTGAATGAAACTAATCTCTAATGCCCGTCTCTAATGCATGTGTGTAACCAATTCTTGGATTTGCAGGGGTATTTATAGAGTTTTTCAAAAGATTTTGATTAGCTGTTGTGATCAACGGTTGAAATCAAGCTTGTCAAGATGAACAGTGAGAGATTTTTGAAAGTTGAGAGAGAGATGGAAGGTTTCCTCCTACACAAATTTTCCCATTCAGAACTGAAGGAAAGTTTCCATTTGAGGAGTGAGTTGGAGATAAATCTAATAATTAAATAAATAAATTTATTTAATTACATGTGACAATGAATTTAGAAGTTTCCATAATTAAATATTAAATATTTAATTATATGTGAGAAGATGATAGAAAAGCATTTAATTAGATATATAAAATACTTAATTAAATATGAAGTGAAGAAAGTTTCAAATTAAATATTTTAGAATATTTAATTAAATGTGAAAAAGGTATTTAGAGGAATATCATTTGAATTTAAAATTCAATTAATATAAATAAATTATAAAATCCATTTAATTAATTAAGAGGAATATGGAAGATGGTAATAATTAAATAAACTTATTTATTTAAATAAATTAGAAGAATTAGAAAGTGAATGAGATAAATAAATAATTAAATTTATTTACATGTAGATGACTTTAGAAGATTAATTAAATAATTCATATTTAATTAATTAACAGACTTGATTAACTATGACCATTTTTAGATGTATACAGGGGAGAATGAGGAAAGGTAGAAGGGTGTAAAATTTCCTATCAACCATGATGTAAGGCAATGCATGTTGGAAATCATAGTGTGTAGTTGAACCTTGATGTGGACATAAAGACCGTAGGTAAATTCACAACCTTGTATGTGAATAAAACTAAGAGTTCATATTATATGGGGTGTAGAAACCTCTTTTACTTGAGGATTCATGTTGTGATTTTGAGCCTTCCATGTAGGGTGAGTTAATAGGAGAAGCAAAAGCACATCTTGCAATTCATGCAATAAAAAGTGCAGGTTGAACAACATGATGAGTGGTTCAACTTGCAACTTCGTATGTGGCATACAAGTGTAACATGCATAATAGTATGTAATTACTTCTACAATTGCAATAATAGATGTATTATTTTGGGAAGATACTTTGGTTGTGGTGTGTGTGTATGTGTTAATGGAGAGGAAAGGTTAGAGGGTAACAAAAACCTTTTATGACAACCTTGTATGTACAAAAATGTGTATCCATTGTTGCTAGCAATTCCAAAAGAATAACACATTTTTTGCATTGGTTGAAAAAATAATGAATCGACAATGGAGTGAATCAAGAAAGGCATAAGTGTGTAAATTTTCCTATCAACCATGATGTCAGCCAATACAGTATGGAAAACACAATGTCTAGTTGAACCTCTAAGTGGACATAAATACTGCAAGTAAAATTGCAACCTCGCATGAAAACAAACTAAAACCTTATAGTATATGGGGTGTACAAACCTTTTTTACCTGAGCAAGAATGTTGTGATATTGAGCCTTCCATTTGGGGTGACTTAACATGACTACTAAAATCATATATGAACAATTCATGAACTAAACAGGTGTAGGTTGAACAACACAATGAGAATTCCAACCTGCAACTGTGTATGTAGCCTATAAGTGTAACGTGAATAACAACATTTAATTACTTCTATGGCTACCAACAATGTCAAAAGAAAAAAACACATTCTTTGCATCTGCTGATAAAATAATGAATGGGTAAAGGAGTGAATGAATGTAGGCTAAAACACATTAATTTTTGTGCATTTATTTGTGAAACATATGAAGAATTTGAAAAGAAATTTTAACTATAAACCACACTTGCATTGAAAACCATAGTGAATGAGATAGATACTGTGTTAACTTAAGAGATTCTTCCTACTCTTGATAAATTGATGAATAAGAATGTGTAGTATGTGCAAAGGCGAAGAGACAATGCAAATTTAGAGGCAACAGGCTCTATAATTTATGAAATTGAAAAGGAATCTACTCTAAAAACACTTGAAAAGAAGGAGATCAAACTTAATTAGATAGATATTGTTTTAATTGAAGAGATTCTTCCCACTCTTGAGAAGTTGAGGAAGGAGCATGTAGAGTATGTGCAATGAGAAAATGGCAATGCAAAAGTGGATAAACTTGAAAGATTTTCTATTACATATGAATTTGTGTAAGAAAATAATGTGAAAGATTATGCTAAAAGTGGATTTCAGTGAGTGAAGTCAAACATTTATGAATATAAAACTAACTCACCACCCTGAACTCTCCACCCTTGACCTTAGAACAAGCACAATTATATAAAACACAATCCACAGTGTTTTCTAACTTACCTTTAGTTTATTGATTTGAGGAAGTTGAAATGCAATTTTTAGTCTATTTGAGACTTGTTATATATTTTGAAGGGGTGCCCTTCATTACATTCATATTGTGTAAAAACCATTTTTTTTTTCATTACAATCATATTATCTGTATAATTGAAGGTTAGAAAACACAAGACCTTAAGAAACCTACAACCCACTTAGTGTTTTAAAACCCTCTATATATATAACCCAATTGGTTGGTCACCCCTCAACTAAATTTGGTTAGTTTTATGTATCCCCTAGCTGCAACTCCTCCCCAAAGTCTCCCCCCTTGATCTTAGAACAAGAAGAATTATATAATCATAACCCATAATATGTTTCAACCTCCCTATAGCTTATTGATTTGAGGAAGTTGAAACATAATTTTTAGTCTAGCTAAGACTTTTTATATATTTTGAAGGGGTTCCTTTCATTGAATTTGTATTGTGTAAACAAGCACAAAAAAATAACTCACAACCCACTATTTTTTTCTACTTGCCTATATTTTAATGATATGAGGAAATCCAAAAATAATTCATACTGTAAGAATAGTTTTGGTAAATTTTTAAGGTGCCTTTTCTTACATTTGTATTGTAAGGTTTTCATTATAATCATTTTGTCTATTTATAATTCAAGGTTTGAAAACACTTGGTGTTAACAAACTTGAGGTCTTCTTAATGCTTCAAGAGGTAGTGGGTACTAGAATGTATGAAATGAATAAGGAAACATCTATAAAAACACTTGAAAAGAAGTAGACCAAAGTGTATGAGATAAATAATGTATTAACTTAAGAGATTCTTCTTTCTCTTGAGAAGTTGAGGAAGGAGCATGTGGAGTATGTACAATGGGAAAATGACAATGCAAAATTGGAGACAATAGGTACTAGAATGTATGAAATGACAGGAATCTATTGTAGGAATACTTGAAAAGAAGCAGATCAAAGTGAATGAGATAGATAGTGTATTAACTGAAGAGACTCCATGTTGTTGAGAAATTTTGGAAGGTGCATGTGCAGTATCTGCAATGGGCATATGGCAATGTAGAACTCGAGTAGTAGGTAGTAGAAAGTATGTAATGAAAAATGGGTTTTCTCTAAAAAAAATTGAAAAGAAGTAGACCAAAGTGAATAAGATAGATAATGTATCGACTAACGAGATTGTTCCTACACTTCACAACTTGATGAAGGAGCATTGTGCAGTATGTGCAATGGGAAAATGTCAATGCAAAAGTGGATAAAGTCAAGAAATTTTGAATTGCATATGAATTTGTGCAAGAAAATAAAGTGAGAGATGATGCTATAAGTGGATTTGAACAAATGAAGTCAAAGATATTAATGAAAAAGAGAAATAGATGATAATGAAAAGGAAAAAATAGATCTTAGTGCAAAAAAAGAGAATCAGTTGGCTAGAGACATGAAATCCCTATGTGAAAAGGGAGACAAGTTTTGTAAATAACTTATCAAACTAAAAACATCTACATTCTCTAATCAGAAAGGCGCTCTCAAAGACGAGCAAAGAGTGATTGCAAATTTACATAAAAGTATTCGATACATTCAAAACTCTATCCAAGAAATGGATGGTGTTGTCTGAGGGGTCGATGAGGCAATGACTACTCCAAAGCTTAAATTAAAATATATGAAAACTAGAAGCTCATGAAAAGGAATAATAGGGGAGTGATAACAAGTAACAACAGTGAGGATGAGGAAAAATGTGTGGTTGGTCAACTTACAGATGCAAAAGCAAAAGTTGGAACTATTGAAACTAAAGTAAAACAACAAAAACACTACAATTAACCACTTATAAAAAGAATTAAATATTAAAAGAAGATTTTATCATCAAAATAAAAGGAGTTTAATTAATTCTCTTCATAGCTAGTTGCAATCTAAGAGACACAAAGTTGAAAAAATAAACACAACAATGGAAGGTGTGGTTATCAAAACATCCATACTGTTTTTTAAAATTTCATTTTGTAAAACCCTAGGTGTTAAGAAGAAAACTACATTTGTGTTGTCTAAATGGAAAAATATTTTCAAGACATTCATATTATTTTGTAAAATTCCATGTTGCAAAATCCCAAGTGTTAAGAAGCAAATTACATTCGTGTTATCCAAACAGCAAAAGGTTTTCAAAACATAAATACTGTTTTGTAAAATTCCATGTTGCAAAACCCTAGGTGTTAAGAAGCAAACTACATTCATGTTGTCTAAACAACAAATTTTTTTCAAGACATTCATACTATTTTGTAAAATTCCATGTTGCAAAACCCTACGTGTTAAGAAGCAAACTACATTCGGGATGTCCAAACATCAAAAGGTTTTCAAAACATTCATACTGTTTTGTAAAATTTCATGTTGCAAAGCCCTAGATGTTAAGAAGCAAACTACATTCATGTTGTCTAAACTAAAAAAGGTTTTCTAGACATTCATACTATAAGGTTTTCAAGAAATTCTTACTATTTTGTAAAATTCCATGTTGTAAAACCCTAGGTGTTAAGAAGCAAGCAACCCACCATGAGACAACCCTTTACATTTAAACAAGGAGATTCAAAATTTAAATACAATTTTTACTCAAATTAAAACTCCTTATAAATCTTGAAGGGGCCTTTCAATACATTCACACTGTCTAGATTACAAAATATTTTCAAGACATTCATTCCATGTTACAAAACCCTAGGTGTTAAGAAGCATTTGTGTTGTCTAAACAACAAAAGGTTTTCAAGACATTCATACTATTTTGTAAAATTCCATGTTGCAAAATCCTAGGTGTTAAGAAGCAAACTACATTCATGCTATCCACACAACAAAATGTTTTCAAGACATAAATACTATTTTGTAAAATTCCATGTTGCAAAACCCTAGGTGTTAAGAAGAAAAATACATTTGTGTTGTGTAAACAACAAAAGGTTTTCAATACATTCATACTATTTTGTAAAATATAATGTTACAGAACCCTACATGTTAAGAAGTAAACTAAATTTGTGTTGTCTAAACAACAATAGGTTTTCAAGACATTCATATTGTTTTGTAAAATTCCATGTTGCAAAACCCTACGTGTTAAGAAGAAAACTACATTCGTGTTGTCTAAACTACAAAAGGTTTTCAAGACATTCATACAGTTTTGTAAAATTCCATGTTGTAAAACCCTAGGTGTTAAGAAGCAAACTACATTTTTTCTATATAAATAATAAAAGGTTCTCAATACATTCATAGTATTTTATAAAATTCCATGTTGCAAAACCCTGTGTGTTAAGAAGCAAGCAACCCATCATGAGACAACCCTTTACATTTAAACAAGGAGATTCAAATTTATATAACTAAAAACCCACATTGTGTTTTCCAAATTACAATTATTTAGTGCACTTATTTTTTCAATCATGTGAAATTTAAATGCAATTTTTAGTCAAATTAAAAGTCCTTATAAATTTTGAATGGGCCTTTCAATACATTCACACTTTCTAAATTACAAAATCTTTTCAAGAAATTCATTTTGTTTTGTAAAAATTCATGTTGGAAAACCCTAGGTGTTAAGAAACAAGCAACCCACATAGTGTTGTAAAACCCTTTGCAACCCAATTGGCTAGTAATCTCACCTTGATTTGGTTGGTTTTCTCCTCTAACTCCTCCACGTGCACTCCAACCTTTAGTTTTCAAAATGCAGACTAAAAATAAACTTCGATTTGGTCAGTTTTCTCCTCCAACTCCTCCATGTGTACTCCAACCTTTAGCTTTCAATGAGCAAACTAAAAACATAGAGTATTTTCTGCCTTCTTTCTCCAAACTGAAAATGCACATGTTAGTCCGCCTCCAATTCTTGCGCCATAAAAAACTCTAAAAATGATAATTTCTCATGCAAGCCACATGGCCCAATTTTATCGATTGGCAAGAGGTAGGAAACTAACCTATCGATGTCGTTATCTCATCCCTACTGTTTCCCTAATGTTTTCTCTTGTCTACAGATTTCGTCACTTTTATCCCTCATCTAGCGAGCCCCACACTACACCATCTCATCATGTTATGTATGTTTCTATGTATGTTTTTATGTATGGCTTCATGCATTTTTGTACGTGCATAGGTGTGTTTTGTTGAGAGTTAGCCACATCCTGCTATGACAACCTAGCACAATAAGAATAACCATAATATAAATTTTCATACTAAAAAAGGAGCTCAAATTTACTCTTTCATTAAGCTTATAATTTTACACAAGGTTATTATGGATGATAGGTTATAAATGCCTTATTTTAAAATTTGGAAGGTTGCCCTAAATTTGACATAAATGCACTTGTGAAAGGATAGGCAATCCCTAAATATTTTTTCTCACTCCATTGAGTAGGGCAACAATTCACTTCTCTCTACTCTAATTTTATTTTATTTTTTGAGAATGCAAGTTTGAGTTTAATGGGCGATTGAGATAAAGGAGGCATCCCAAGAGTGGCAACAAATGGATTTGCTCACTTAGCACCTGAGATAATCAAGGTGATACACAAATCTAAAGGAAACAAGCTTAGTGATACATAGTAGCTCTCATGATTCATACAAGGGTATTTTATCTTACATAAATTTTCTATTTGTATTTTTATTTATTTATTACCATTTTTTATCTGTATAAATTATAGAAGTCACATTTGAAAACCTACACAAAAATATACAATTTTTTTTTATTATACAACTTACCATTTGTACAATAGTTAAATATCAAGTTTAAACCCTCTATTGTTGTGTTTAAAACCACAACTAATATTTAAAATAATACATGGGGAATTCATTATACATATTTGTTTTTCCTATAATAGAGGCATCTGTAATATATCCCCCCCCTTTTTTTTGTTGCGCCAGAGGTATCCCTGCGACCCAACCCAACAACCCAATTAGCCTTGCCTTGGTCTTACTTTTTGCCAAGTTGGGGTCCGAGAGTATTATTTTTATGTTTGCAAGCTTGAGTAATTTTATAGAGGGAAAATAGAAGAATTTAAGTAAATATCATAAAAATTATGTGGAGGTTGGGGAAGTATGGTGCCCCAGTTGGGAGGAGCTATAACTTCCATGGGGAATGGGAGTGGGGAAGCTAGCAATAGGGTAGCTTCCGCCCACCACCTTTATTTTTATATTTTTATTTTTTTAATATATGTATTTTGAAATTAAACAAAAAAAGTTATATTTAAATTATATAATATTGTAATTTTTATTTTAAACAATGTATTATATATATAACTTTGTAAACTAAGAAATAATATATTTTTGCATATAATGTTTAATATAAAATCTATGTATTTTTGCATTCATATATTTTTATAATCTTGCACATTGAGTAAGGAAAAAAATACATTTTAGATATCATTTTGTACATATCATTTGGGTTTGACTATTTAGATTTTAATCATAGGTTTTGGGCTCTCTTTTTTTTTAGAGAAGAAACCCATATCTCTTTAAACATTAAAAATTACCCATATAATAAAATCAGCCATTTTATTTAAATATCATAATGATTACCTTATTTTCATAATATACAATTTTAAATAACATATTTCTTCTATCAAATGAAAATCTTATATTTCATTAAAAGCATAGTAAGTTATAAACACATTTATCTAAATTAATAAATTACAAGAAATGATTTTCCCATTTACACCATACATCATCCTCTTATCAATTTAATACAAGATCTTATCATATACATTGTGAATGATACCATATTCTTTTAGAAACCAATAAAATCCCTCTAATTCAAGCCTTTCTTTTAACACAAGTTCATCGAGTATTTTCCCTTCCTCATTACAATAAGATACTATTTCCTTACTTAAAATCTCTTCAATACAAAAACACATGAAGATGGGATGAATATCAAGCCAATGAATAAGACCTTGAATTTCTTCCATTTTTAAATAAGAAAGTCATATTTTTATACTTGCAATAGTACAAATATTGAAAAATAACTAGATTACATGATTTAAGCAATGTCTTGACCCATTACAAATATTATTAAAAGAAACTAATAACTTACATGCACATAAAATAAACCTTGCTCTCCACCCAATCATGATGACATCACGAAGCCTCGCGAGCTCTAGCCATACCCCTGAATAAGAACAAAAAAATTACCAAATGATTTTGGTATAAAAAATGTAGTTAACTTATTAAAACTATTACAACACACACATCATCAAAGAACCATTTCCACTCAAAACCTTTTAATCACTCATTCTAGAAGCAATTGGAAGAAGGATACTTATCTTTCTACATCATTATAGAGATGTAGCCTTCTCCAAGCTGCCCACTTTGTGCCCATTACTCTTCCTTTCTTTCCAAAACTCCAAATATAGTATTCTCCAAAAGGAGAAGTGGGTAACAACCATTTTCTCTTTTCCATCAAAGTATAAAGAAATTTTAACTTGAATCCTCTTGAATGAGGGAGTGACACTTGTCACTCTCTCATTCATTCTTCAAACACATATCCCCAGAAGTTCTCACATGTGTGAGACTTTTGTTAAGATGGACGATGTACAATGACACTCTACCCAAAATCCCTTAAACAAGGTGGCTTTACACATGTGAAAGCCTTGATGCTTTTGCCAAGTTCATTAATTAACTTTGGTGAGTGGGGTGGGAGAGTGACAAGTCACTTCTCCCAACTCCCAATGACTCAAATTCATCACACTCTTTCAAGTGGACTTTTGAAGGGTAATTTCAAACCCCAAGGACAAAGTCACATATCCAAGGAGTCCCCCTTCCATAGGTTTAGTCCTTAGGGGTCTATTTTTGCACTAATATCAATAAAATTGACCAAACAACCCCCTAAAAAGACCACTTTAAAGGTCAATTTGAAATTCAAGGCCTAACTAAGTGTAACGCCCCGCCGTGCGAACCCCAAAGGACAACAACACAATAATTACCGCACAATTTTTTTTAAAAAAAATAACATAACATACATGTAAAACACATTAAGTCATAACATGAATTTCATTTAAGTAAATTCACTAACACATACATCCTTTGGGGTACACGAAGAGTCATTACGCAACTTAGATCCATACAACAGCAATAAAGAATAAAATCCAAAATAATAATCATTAACAAATATAACACATACATGATAAAGCATTGATAAGAAACCATCTGGTTACACAAATACAACATATACATGATTACTTAACACATTGAATAATAACTGCCATAGCTAGTGTCCACACCAAGTTAACCTTACATTACAATACAATGTTCTAGGGGTACAATGTTACAACAGTGTTTCCAACATGAATGGAAACCATACAACAAGAATCATGATACAAATGAATAGATGAATACACAGTATCAAACTGGCTCCAAGATAGATACAACTCTAGAGTTACTGCAACAACACCAATCCGCTCCTCTCGATCCTTGACTGGGGACCCAATGGGGTGCTTAGCACGTTCCACCCGACCATGTGAGTCCGAAGACCCACCCCCTGTGCTAGGAGCTAACAAGAAAGAGACCTCAACCAAGAACATCCAAACATGGAACCACAAGACTCAACGTCATACAAAGTATCATAACACTCAGGAATTATAATGAAATAATCAACCACATCCAAGAGTCAACATAATAACTCAAAGTCGTAAATCTCATCTCATAAATCAAAGCAATGACCAGTAAACAAGTAACCAAAGGAAGATCATAAAACACTTCCAAATCAAGCCGAATAAATAAACATAATACAATTTTCAAATTGCAGTTAACCAATCCAATAACATCATATCACAGGACCATAAGGGTACAAGGTCATAAGTCAGATATCAATGAGATCATACAAGACCACAAAGTACACCCAAGATAAAATAGGGTAAAACCATAAATCATTTCAAACAACTATGTTTCATCAATTCAAGACAAAGGACCACTTCTAGAGGATTTCCAAGAAGCAACATAATAAGGAGTGTTAGAGGAGAGTGTCATCGCATGGCTTAACATGGATTCTCTAGACTACCTATTGCAAGGTGCCACCTCCATCTACTGACGGATTATCCAGACAACCGAGCACTAGGAGCCGCCTCCATCTATGGTTATTCAGATTACCTATCTCAAGGAGCCGCTCCATAGGGTTGCTCATGCGAAATCGTTAACCTTTCATGAAGACAAGGTAACGATCTTGCCAACCACGGCCTTCTCAATCCCCTTTAGCCTGTGATAGCACTACAAGGCGGATGAGGCATCAATTATCTTTTTAGTGTGTTACTACCCATCCCCTAGTTAATTATTTAAATTATCACTTATTAATTTCACTCTAACGAGGGCTATCCTGGAGCCCCTTTGTGCGCCGACCACCCACTTAGAGCCACTCTCTCTCTCTAGACACTCAAAACATAAAAACCAAAATCCAAGGGTTGTACAACATAACAAGAACATTATATCACAATAGAGCAGCATGCGAGGCATTACCCATCTCGCCATAAATACATAAGAAAAATCTCAACGATTAATGTACAACCCTTTCAAAATCATGAACAATAATACGAGTTCCCATTTGACACACATAATTCCATACAAGGAAACCATCAAACACATCAACCTTGAAGAACACTATCTTAAAACACTTACAATGAATAGGCCATTGAGACATCTCCATAAATATCCCACAAATAACACCCATCTTAAAACAATTACATAACACTTAAACCAATAATCAAAACACTTTGTTTAAAACAACAATCACTCACACCTTATAACCATAAAGACATTCCTTTAATTTAAGCATTATTTCAACGTTCTTATCACTTATTTTAACATATCCACTTAATTTAATTAAGAGAGTATTTACTACAAAGAATTATATTTAAAATAACTATATCACTTATAAGATAACCATCTCTATCGACTGTTTAATACGAATCCTAATTATAACTTTAATATGTAATACTAAGATGACAATTCTATAAATTACAACTTTATTATAATACTAAAGTGACGATACTAATGAATTATTTCACATAGTAGTTGACAAATAATTATCATTCATAGACTCATTAGATAAAAAAAGGGTAATTAAAACCATTTAACATTTAATCAGTATCATTTAAATTAATTAACCTATGAACTTGGTATTTATTCTCACTTAAAAATAACTTTATCATTTAACCTTCAAGTAAAAGAAACTATGTAAATGTAGAATCACTTATCTCCTTTAACGAACCTTAAAACTTAATTGACCATATAAATCAATTTACTTTAACAAGATACACAGTTTATTTATCTACAACAAAATTAAATACCTATTTTAATAATGTTTATTCCGATATAATCCTTTATTAAATAATATTTTATTAAACAACCTATCGAAATAACCATTTTCACTTTAATTATTTACCCAATTCATTTTTCTAAAGCGAATTATATACTTAATTTACAAATCAACTATCTAATTAAAATTCTTTATAACATTTTATTAGTTCACTTACCATATATTCTTTCACATACCAGCGACCAATCCTTTACTACTTACCTTCATATAATAGGATACAATTTTGCACATATATCCGATTATCAATAAAATATAATCGTAACAAACAATTTATATAAGAATATATTTATATATAATCACACAATGGCAATAAACATTATCAATATCCAATCAATCTAAATCTAAATCTTATTATCGATAGAAAAGAAATCCTAATCAATTGATATGCATAATATTAGGGTGGAATCATAATTCAAATTATCTATACCCAAAATCTTGTAACCTAAACTCCAAACATGCTACAAAGGCAACAATGGATGCTCAAACCAGGTAGGACGTGCGGCCCATCCAGCATGACTGGTGCGATGAACTGATGACCAGATGCCTCAATGAGAACTCATTCCAAAGGGCGAAAGGACGGTAGGTAGGGCGCAGCTTGAATTTAATGAAAGCCCAAGAAACTTCAAGGAATTTGATGATTGCAGGACATGCGCCAAAGGGGTATTTATAACCAAAGCTTAAGAAGTTTTCAGGGGGATGCAATTAGCTAGGGGGTAAATAAATATCTCATATGGAATGCCATGATTGTAGGAGATGCACGAATTGGATTTGTTAACAAGGCCTTAAAATACTTTCTAGCCACAGTAATTAGCAGGCACATATAGACACCACATCATGGAGCACAGTGACTGCAATTATCCTCATAGACACGCATGGAACTACCGGAATCAAAGAGAAGGTAATTGAAATATTTGACAAGATGCCACAAAGACTGAAGTTGAGGTGGTGAGGGTAACCTTCAGACCGGTTGAAAATGTATTCAGAGAAATTATTTAAACCTTGAAAGTTCCCTATTATGTTCAGATGCAGCGGCTAAGACAGGTTGACAATGAAGATAGAGAGATTATTTAATTTGCTACTCCTTCGCAAGTCTAAATGTTGCAGCTGTGATAGGTTGCCAATGGTATCAGGGATATTTTATAAATTTAGATTACCAGACTATGTGAAGGAGCTCATCTAAACACTGTATCCAATAACATCAATTCCTCTCAGCTTTGACTGAACGGAGGTAATTGGCAAAGGCTTGAAACATTGTGCAGACCAAGAGAATTAAATAATCTGCTCATTGGTCCTCAATTTCTTCACTTGAACAATCTGTTCATTGATGACATCAGAGAAGACACACGAACCAAGCTTCCTACAAGTTTGAGATGGTTACGGTTGCAAAAATGTGAGAAGCCATTTATATTAGAAAGTGAATATTGGAATTTGGAAATATCGCCATCTACTTGCATTATTATCAAATCACAAATGTTATCCACAAGACTAGAGGGCGAAAGAAAGATGAGGCATAGGTACGTGACTTAAGGGAAGGAGAATTAATGTACAACTTTTCTTTTTTATTTAAAACACATCTCTATTTGCTGGCGAGTTTCCAAGGGTGCGCTCAAGTTTGTAGTTTGGAAATTAAACTTCACCACAATCAAGGGGAGCCCTCTACTATGCTAGTACATTGACAATATTTATTTTCAAGTGCAGCAACTATGATAGATTGATAGCAGAATCAAACAAGTTATTTAAAATCTATGAACTTCCTATTTAGTTCCAATGCGCGGCTGGGACAACAAGTACACAAGGGAAGGAGGCAACAAGGATTAGAAGGACGCTGGGCTGCGTTGGCTCTAGATCCAAATGCCACCCTCTCATGAAATCTTATTCATCCATAAAGAAATCTGGCACGATCTTAACATAGTAAAGGTGATAGAGATGATGCTAACCACTGCCGACAGCTATAACATGGCGACAGTCAAGAAAGCCAGAGGTTGCGGATTTTGTTTTTCTATTCTTTGGCTGGGATAGGTTTAGTTAAAACTGGGAGATCTTAAATGTTCTCTCTGAAATTTCAAGAAGATACAGGACATCTAGGGTAAATAAAACCACGTCTAGCATTTACGATGCAAATCCTTGGTGAATATAAAGAAACTCGATAATTACAATCAAACATGCTCACATTGTGATGCAGATCGGATATATATAGTATCAATAAAATGAAACATGCCCATTTTGAAACTGGATATTTAAAGATACATGAACCAGAAAAGAAAAATAACATGTACCTGATACTGGCATAATGATAGACCTTCCCACTAATGGAATAAACAAAGCTTCATACGAGGAAAATGCTTCCCCACTGGCAGTCATAATTGATTTGGAAGATCTAAGTTATTATCATTCCCTGACCCATTACAATCGGGCCATCAAGGTGCCTCTAAAACCTCTCCACCCCCCCCAAAACCAGCAAGATTTTGAACTGCATAAAAAGCCCCTGCGCATCGCCATTACCCCCTCCAGGAGAGCCACCCCCTCTCACCCCCTTATTTTCTTTCTTGGTCTGTTCCCAATCCAGAACGAATTCCCAACCGAATATCTTTTCACCTTCCCGAAACCGAATCTTCCAA
The DNA here is from genome assembly GCA_007258455.2 of Sequoia sempervirens. Lineage (NCBI taxonomy): Eukaryota > Viridiplantae > Streptophyta > Pinopsida > Cupressales > Cupressaceae > Sequoia > Sequoia sempervirens. The sequence continues at coordinate 10,467,428 of VDFB02105785.1, forward strand.
TTGAAATAATATTTCTTTGCGTGTTTATTATTTATTTCACATAGAGGTATTATAACTTTTATTTCAAATCATGCCAATCAATTAAAATCTATTGGAAATAATATTTACCCTTTACATCATTGGGATAATTACCTTTGAACAACTAATAAATTATTAATTATTATTGAATATCATTAAAAGAATGCTTTTTACAAAACAATTAATTAATTTAGTTATTAATAATTCTTTACTTAATATTTTATAAAACTAATTTATTTAATTTTCATCTTAATTTCTAATTTTATTTACTCAATGCTATTTTAATTAATTGAGTACACAATTCCATCAAATATTATGTTAACTGCATAAACTAATCACACACAAAACAACAATAATGCAATTAAACACTTACACAAAATCTGGAAAGGTCACAACAGAGGGGCACTACACTAAGAATTTCAAAACCCTAATTATACTTACACCTTTAATCACTTGAATTAATTTGATGAGACTCCACAAAACATACTTACACTAAACTACCATTCATTAAAACCCTAAACACAATTAAAACTTACACAAAACCCTAACTACCTCCTAGGTCATAGGGTTAAAAAATTAAAACTTCAAAAATAAATATTTAACTTGGGTCTAGATGGTTCTCCTTTTTCCCCTTTGACACTTCAATCATTTATTTTTTAAATCCATATTTGGTTGGAACTATAATAATTACTTGCTCAAAATATTAACAAAGTCAAATTGAATAATTAGTGAATCATAATACACACAGACACACACACAAATATATATATATATATATATTCATTTCCTTTTTTATGCAAGATGAAAATTTTGAGCATGCATATAATAATAATAATGAAAGGATAACTTTAGCTAAATCATTTATTTACACAACTAAATTTACCCTTTGACACTCTTTCATTTAATAACATTCATTATTCAACTTGATATCTAATCTATACAATTTTCCCTGTTAACCTATCTTAGGTATACCTATCATTGATCAAAGTTGTTTTAATTTACCTCGATGATGCTTGGCTAGTGATCCTTTTGAAAATTCTTTATGATCTTCAAAGTCTTGCTTCATTCCTAGCTATTGCCATTAACCAAGTAACATGAAACATATTAGCAATTAATTTGAACCAATGTTAGGTACATATATTTTCTTATCTCATATCGATTTAAGTGCATTCTTCATATGATACTTGAACACAAATCTGAATCTTATATGCTCACATACATTCTTAACGGTTTACCAAATCACCTTTAATAAATAACATTTATCCATAATTATTTAAACTAGTTCATAGGACAATCACAACATTAAGCATGGTATTAGGTTTAATCATCAATTTATTCACCAAACTAATATAATTGAACTTATCAAGGTGTCACATAATTTGTAGATGGGGTTGGACCTCACACAAACCACTATTGAGTCATTGGAAAGTAAGTTTCAACTATTGTTTAATGGTAAACTAGTTGTTATTTAATGGTAAAAGCCTCCAAAATATCACTTATCACATAAAAGCTAGATAAATATTGAATTGACAATTGGATGGGAACATTCTATTTCCATTTGCAATGTTTTTTGTCAATTTGATGACAACTTTCTTTTTTCATTTTCATTGCCTTATATTTTATATTTGTATGCAAATATTTCATAATTGGATAATAATTAATTTTTTTAAGGAAAAACTCTAGATTTTTCTAAGTTTATTTCATTCCATTATTTAGCATTTATTATTAATTGTTTAATCCACTCATATCCAACTAGAATTTGCATGCACAAACACATACTCTCTAACATATTAACATACATATAGTTTTCTATTGGCATAATCCTTGAACCTCCTTTAGGTGCAAGTGCTAGTTATAGATTAATTTGAATGATTATTTGACAAGCAATCAAGTACAAACTATTTCAAATAGTCAATTATTGTGAGTTTTTGTCCTTAAATATTTTTTGAGTACATGCACAATTTCAAATAATTGTGACTCATAACAAGTCTAGTTTTCAAAATCCATGAACATAATTCCAAGTAACCTAGAATATATTTAAAATAAGCTATACCTATTCCAAATTTAATTGGACCATTCTCAATAATTTTACATTTAATAAATTTAGTTAAGGAATTCAAAAAATTACATGTAGCTACATTCTTAACAAATTGAATCAATGATGAGTGGTGCGAATGGGAGAGGAGGTGCAGGTTTCAAATCTTTAGAGGAGGAGGAGGATGGAGAAGGGGATGCAAAGGATGTGGATGGGGAATTGCTTGTTTCAGTGGTGGTTGCTCGACTTACGACTGTGTTTTTGGAGGTTTACAGCTGGTTCACCTGTGCTCTTGAGGTGTTGTTTGTAGGCATTGGAGTTACTAATTGGGAGGCTCCAACATTTTCTTTGTTATTGTTGGAGTGGTTTTCTTTTGGTGATGAGGGGGTTTTTACCCCTATTGAGACCCTATTTTCTTCTAGGGTTTTTGGGGTAGTTCTTGTGGCATTTGTTGTTTTTTCTTTGGTTGCTGCTTTCTTGCTAATGTTGTTGCTTGTTGTTGTTAGGCGACTGGTGGAATCTATGCTATTAGTAGTGTCTGTCAACTTTTTATTGCTACTTGTTATGCAAGAGTGTTATCTTGGTTTGGGTTGTGGGCCCCTTGTTGGGGTTTTGGCTTTGGAGTGGCTTATCTTAGGCTCTAAATGGCATGTTGGGGTAGTTGGTGTGCTTCTCTTTATGGCTTTCTTCTTGTATCCCTCTATTTGGGTTCTCCTTTCCTTCAAGGTATGCCTTCTCTATTGTTTGTTATGTTGGGGGTTGTTTTTCCCTGTGTTCTAGCTCATTTCTTTGTTGTAGCATTTTGGCTATTTTTACATGGAGTTCTGGTGGTATTTTTACTACAGTTTATTCTTTGTGTGAACTCTCTTGGTGTGTGCTTCAGGTCTCCTATTAGGATTTTCTCTATGGATCAACTTTTTTATGGCTCTAATCAGTGTGTTGGGGATGATCATGTGCTTATCTGTATGGTTTTCTCCCTAATTTTTTCCTGCATAGTTTACCATTGCTCTTTTTCCTTGTGGAGTTTGGTGGTTGATGATCAACATATGGTCTACTTATTGGAAATTAGGATAATTTATAGCTACTTAGTGTTTCTTAGTGGTTCCTTAAAGGTTCTCCTTGTTGCTCTTCTTGAGCTTATTTGTGAAGGGTTGTTCTTTATTTTGGATGGGTTGTGCTTATTTATGCCCCTGTTGTTCAGGGAGATGTTGGCAGCCTTTTATGTTGTTTGGTTTTCCAAAGGATGTTATGGCTGCTTTATTTTTTGTAGCCCTAGCTTTCTCCTCAGATCCTATTGAGGTGGAGATGGGGGTTGAAAGTTTCTGGTTTCCTTAGTTGTTGATCCTTTTAAGGTGGATGCTTCTCCTATGGAGGTGGAGGTTGAGGTTCCTAAAGTTTTTCAAGCTACAATGGAAAAAAATTTCATGACATCCTCTCCAATAGAGGGGAGCTCTCTCATTTTGAGGTGGAGATTGAGTTGGCTTTCTGATTTGATAGATTGATGGGTTTTTGGTCCTTGAAAAAACCTAATTGTTTGAGTGTCGTTGATCTTCGAAGTAGGTCATAACCTAGTTGTAAAGGGTTTAAGGTCCCTTCAAAACCTATTTTTTGTAATTTGAGTTTATTTGAATATCTGTGTATGGTTGTTGTTGATGGGCTATGATTGGTATACTGTTTATTTTTCCAGCAGCTTCTTTGCCTTGTAAAGGGTTTTAGGTCCCTTCAAAATATTCTTGTAGTGGGTTTCAAGTCCCATCAAACCTATTTTTCCTTAATAAAAAACAAATTGAATTAATGATAAGCAATAATCAAGTTAAATGAAAAATCATTTTCATTTAGTAATAATGACTTACTATTTATGTTGTGTTGCATTTACGTGTATTATTAAACTTTTTTTTGTAAATACCATATTAAAATTAAAAACATGTTTTGAAATATAATTGAACTTATCCATTTGACAACATTTTCATATAAGTCTTAAATAAATACAAGATTATTTTATAACCCGTTTTAGGGAATTTAAGAATGTTTCTAGTAGAAAGCTATGTAAAGTTTTTTTTCTCATCTTGATGATGGAACATGAAATACAATCTAAAATATCAATGTAATAATTCTTTAAAAATTTATTGTATGCAATTAAAATAGTTTTCTCCAATATAAAAAACTCATGCAATTCTTAATCCATATTAAAAATTATTTGGTTAAATTGATAGTGTATATATATAATTCATGCTCTCTTCATCTTGATGATGGATCATATAGTGTGATCCAAAACATTGATGCTAAAAAATTCACATAATTAAATCCAAAAGCATTTATTAACAATATTATAGATTTTAAAAATATGATGTCTCTAATTTCTTACGTATAAATTTATTTAAATTTAGAACAAAGTCATTTAATTCAAATCAATTTATTAAAAACTTGATCAATAGTATATTAAAATTATTGACAACCATCAAATATGTTAAAATAAACAGTAACTTCTATTTAAAAACACATAGCACTCTTTCACGTATATCAAAAATATTTAGCAATAATAATTGAGATAAAGTTTATTTAACAAATATTTTTTTAATAACTATAAAATAGTCTCTCTTATTTTTTATTTTCCAAATCATGAAAAAATCAATTGTCTAAGAAAGTACAATGTTCAAGTTTATTTTAAAACACATAATAGAAATTAAAACACACATTATATTGATGATATCACTTAATGATTCCTAGTCATCCTCATCTATCTTTCTAAAAGAGATAAATAGGATTGAGAGGCTCTAATATTGGCTAACAAATAGCTCCATTTTTCTCACTAACACAATGTGATAATTTTGCCTTTTTAATTTCTCTTTCCATAAAAGAACCTTCTAGAATTGATTTGAGATACCAATTAGAAAAATCCTTTCTTGACCATATTAAATATAAGTTTTTAGTCTCCCTCTATTTCTAATTCTTTATAGATCCTATTCTGATAGAGGTGTGTAAACCTAGTAAAAAAAACCATTGATTTTGCATGTCTTAGTATTTTTACTTAGAAATTGAGAATCGCTTAGAAGAAACTTTCCTTTAGAGTCTCTCATCATAATTTTTTTTTAAAGGGGTAAGTGCTTTTAATCTAGAGTTATGAATCAGTAAGGTCACAAACAAGGGACCTCATCCCCAACATAAATACTCAACAATTACACCTTAATGGGGTTTGAACCTTGATGGTAACAACAACAACTCAACAACTTAACCATCACACCATGCCACTATTGGCCTCTCACCACAAATCTTATTCCAACTATTCTTAGATTATTTTTTAGACAACAATAGAATATTTAATTTTTATTTATTATTCCTTTAACAAATAATAGGTACATATATATTATTGTAATGGTGAAATTTACATTGTCATGTTATTTCATATTTATTTTTATGTCTACTTTGATAAAATATCTCAAATTCAATAATATATCAATAAGTGTTACAATCTTGTGTAAGATTTAGTTCATGTATTAATCATTATATATTTTAATTTAATCACACTTACACCGTTTTATATATATTTTGTATTTAATCATTATTATTATACATATAATCACCCCAAATTGCATGCATTCACTCTTTTCCTTGAGATTGGTGTTTTTATGTCCTAATTCATTTTCATGTTATTCAAGATTGATCTAGTGTGCAAAAGAGCAAACCTTAAATTTAAACTTTTAAATTCAAATTTTATGATTCCCACCCTCTACTATTATCCATTATGAGCTGACTTGTTGTACATTTGAGTGTCATGTTGCCATATTTTAATATTTTAAAATAATTAATGAACCATTAAATCATATGAACTTACAAGAAAAAATTGTTGGAAAACTCTTGGATTCCCTACAAAGAGCCTCATTAGCATATAGGTCACCTCCATGTTGGTGAACATTGGATTAAAATATTTTCTCCAAGTTATAAAGCTAACCTATATAAGGATCTATTCTACAAAATTTAACCCTAGTAATCAAATAGATTTCCCTAATGTTTTTATAAACATTGTTGTACTTACAATCATATTAGTATCAAAGAGAATGAAAAATATGTTATAGAAATCTACATTTTGCTAGTTTAGATTTACACATTAGAGTTCAAATATGTGATAATCAAGATGAAACTCATGGCATATGAGATTTCAACCATAATTTATTCTATGCTATTTTTTAATTGTAAGACAATCATAACACCAAGAACATAAAATATTATTTTGTCATTGATTCTAGAGCTAAATGCTCTATCTCCTCACATTTAATTTCTTAATAATTATTACAACTCTCATTAAATCCCAATTCTTATTAATCTAGACTAATTTATGCTTATTGATTACTTTAATTTAGTTAGCCTAAAAATTTAAGAAAAGTAAACATTTTATTTACATTTTATTGTGAACTCAACCTATGTTAGAGTTTTAGGGTTTAGCCTTAGATTTTATTACTTTTGAATTAAGATTTCAAATTTTGATTTTCTAATTATTTATCCTTTATCTAAGTCATATTAGGGTGTATATCGACCCATTTTTTTTGTATTATTAATCTATTTACACTAGGTTTTGGGTTTTATATCATATATGTTTCTTTTGATTTTTAGAGTCAAACCCTTCGATTGTATCATTGCTAATTTTTTTAACCACAAAATATTTCAAATAGTCTAACCCTTCGATTGTATCATTGCTAATTTTTTTAACCACAAAATATTTCAAATAGTCTATATTTATGGCCCACATTTTGGACTAAAGTGAATTTTATTCTAAAAAAATTGGACTCATTTTATGAATATTATAGTTACTGATATAGGCATTATTATAGGGTTAGAGGCATGTTTCTCTAATACCAAGTGATATTAGAGAATATAACTTCTTGTAGTTTATTTTGTAGAGAATAATGTCCTTTGTTGAATATGTAATGTGATTACTATTTTTGCTTGCTATTTTCATATCAATTTTTTTTCAATATGCCTACATGAGGAAAAAGCTACAAATATATAAGCATGAATTAAATGTGTTATTGTAAAGATTTAAATTATCCATTTGACTATTTTATACTAACCTCTTAACATCTTTTATAGTTAATCTTTAACTTTTGACTTTTATTTTTAACTTTTACATAAGATAAAAACTAATATAATAATAAAATAATAATCTTATACTAATAAATTATATCCTATGAATCCTCATCATCAACTTATATTTAATCCAAAAAATCTAGACTTTGAAATACTACAAATATTCTAAAATATATCGACTTTTGTACAAATGTCTCTTCAGCAATGGGAACACAGCTATGAGCAAAGCACTGCCGATGAGACAAAGAGGTATCAATGAGAGATTATCATAGAAATTTTGAAGAAAGAAATGACACGCAAGAAAACATATTGGCTTTTATACAAATGTCTCTTTGACAACAAGAACACAACTATGAGCAAAGCACTGACGATGAGACAAAGAGGTATCGATGAGAGATTATCAAATGTATCTCTAACATTTCAAAGTCACATTCCTTCAGGTCCCAACAATGACCTGATGGTGACGAAGTGTAACGGGTTCATCAGCATGAGTGTGCAGTATCGGCGGGACATCAATCTTGGTCCTAGTGATGAGGAAAATAGTATGAGGTGGCCATATCATCGGCAGGACACTAGTGTTTCGACAAGAGTCAAGTTGGGGTTACATCAACAACCTAATAGCTATGTTGTCGGTAGGTTGCCATTTTTTGAAACTCCACAACCTCTGACTAGAGGTTTGAAGGTTTTGATTTTTAGCGACACAACGATAGAGGTTCTAAAGTTCAGGTTTGAAGTGACTATGTGATATGGGAGATTATAACATGTCTCTTCAACATTGTAAAGTCACGAAAAGGTCAACTCAATGAAACATAGGCTCATCGGTAGGAGATGCTCTTTGGTCTCTTCGACATCCCAAGGTCAGGTAAATGCAGAACGAGCAAAGGCTTTAGGTGCATCCCTTGATGAGACTCTGGGAGATTGAAGAGAGAACTTCAAAAGTGGTTTTGTAAGTGGGTAATATGCATATAGTGTATGCAGTGTAATTTTGGTGAAGTTTTTTCAAACAATCGGTCTTAATATAGGGAAAATATGGGGTTATTGTAAATGTTTAAAGTTAGTGATCTTATATGGGAATATTGTAGATGTTTATAGTTAGTGGTATTATAGATTATACATGGGTCTTTTCTATCATTTTTGTTTGCAACAAGTAAACATGATATCAATCTTGGTTGTCAAGAACCATGACAAATCTTATTTTGTAACATTTTATTATATATTAATATATATCAACTTTTAGGCTTTTGCCAAATATATATATATATATATATAAGAAATGTTTTTCTATATGTATTTTACTTTAAGTAAAATAGACCTTTTTCTAAAGTTATTTAAATAATATGAACTTATTCTAAATAATCTAGACTGATTTGTATTGAAATCCTAGTTTATTTACTTTTTCTTGAATATTACAAAATTCTGAATAATATGAATTGATTCTAAATAATCTAGACTAATTTGTATTGCAATCCTAATTTATTTATTTTTTCTTGAATATTACAAAATTTTGAAGATGTTTTTTTTAAGTTCTCATCAATTTGAACCTATTTCTATTTTTTTGAAGTGATGTATATGTTTCTAATTAATAATATAATCTACATACAAATAAAAAGTTAATAGATTTAAATGAAATTGCAAAGAAGTGTATTTTGTGAATTTTTTAATACCTCTCTCTCCTCCCTCTCCTTCCCTCCCTCCCTCACTAGCTATATTTTTTCTTTTAATTTAAAATTTAGTTATTATGAGTTACTTTGAATGATGATTTGACAAGTGGTCGAGTATATCCCATTTCAAATAGTTAATTATTATATTTTTTTCTCTTAAATATTTTTTGGAATTCATACCACATGCATAATTTTGAAAAAATTAAAGCATAACAAATCTACTTTTAAAATGCATTTCAAAATTATTAGATAGAATTCTAAATAATGGTACCTATATTCAAAATAAACTAGACCTATTCTAGATTTAACTGAACCATTTCCAATACTTTTACTTATAAGAAATTTAGTTAAGATAGTCAAAAAAAATTCCATGTACCTAAATTCTTAACAAATTGAACCAATGTCAAGCAACAGTCAAGTTAAAAGTATAAATTATTTTCATTTAATAATAATTACTTACTAATTATAATGTGTTGAATTTGCATATATTATTAAAAATCTTCTTATAAATACCATATTAATATCAAGTACATATTCTAAAATATAAGAACTTACCCATTTAGTCAATCTTTTTACAAGTCTTAAATAAAGACACGATATTTTTATAATTCATTTTAGTGAATAAGAATTTTTCTAAAAGAAAATTATGCAAATATATTCTTCTCATCCAAATGATAGATCATGAAGTATAATCTAAAATATCAATGCAATAATTATTTAAAAAATTATTTTATGCAATAAAACTATTTTTTTTTGATACGCAAGTTTTGAGATTTGTAATAATTATGTAAAAAATTACATTCGTCTGCTACGCAGGAAATATTTCCACCATCTTTCATTACCAAAACCTGACCCAACCACCAACACCAAAAAACTAGGCCAAAGACATACACAAACCAAAAAACCAACCATCCATGGCATATAGCCTGACCACCGAACAAAACCTACTTCCTCCCCAAAATTGGACATGAGGGATTGGCCCCAACCAAGAACTAACTGAACCCTGACCACCAAGAGTACCTCAGAATGGCCATGAACAGGTCAAGCCAACAAACCCCCATGAGAAGTGTATGATAGGTTTAAATAAATCAAAGAGTTTAAATTGCATAAACAAATTAAATCCTATCAAGCACCATGAAGTACAAACTAGAATGAAAATAAAAAAAATAGTAAATAAATAACATGCAAACCGATTTTCAAACTAGTGTTGATTGATCTCCATGGCTCTTCTCCACCTGCACAAGGATTCAAGATTTCGAAGGTTGATTGTAGAGAAGGAATGTTGGTTGCTCAAATTCTGCAGCATAACAATGTGGATGAAAGATGGAAGATTCCAGAATGATTTTGACAGAGTGAGGATACCTAAGAATCAACCTCCTAAATGAATTGTGAGAGGTTGTATTTATAAAGTTTTCAAAAACTTCTGATTGGCTGATATGATTAATGGCTGTGATAATTCATGACAGATCGAACGGTTGAAGAAAGATGAAATTGAAGGAGAAAATAGAAGAAACCTAAAACCAGATTTTTCTATTTTATTATGAAAGAGGAAAAAGAAGAGAAGATAAGAAATCATCTTTCTTTAAAAGAATAAAAGAAAGATTTAAAAGCTAATAAATAATTAATTAAAAAAATCAATTATTTATTTGTGGAGGACACTCAGCTTTTCTTAATTAAATAAAATATTTAATTAAGCTTTTAACAGCAGAAGAAAACTTGTGGTGAGAAAAGAGCTTTAATAAGTTTTATTGAAAAAAAGCAGAATATCTCATAATTAAATAAAATATTTAATTATGATATGAGAAGATTGCACAATTAGGTGAAAATACCTAATTTTGATTTAGAAAGAAATCATAAGATATTTTTAATTAAATGAGATCTATTTAATTAAATCACTTTTATGAAATTAATTAAATGAAACATTTAATTAATTAGAAGAAAAAAATAAAATAGAAGAAAAGGATATTTAAATTTAATTGAATCAAAAGATTTAATTTTAAATTCAAACCGTGATAATTAATTTAAATAAATAGAATGTATTTATTTAATTAATTAAGTGGACATAGGAAAATAATTAAATAAAATAAATTTATTTAATTATGGAAGAGAAATAAGATGAATGAACAATATAATTAATTAAATTTAATCATATGTAGAGGACTTTAGAAAACTAATTAAATAATAAATATTTAATTAATTGCCAGGATTATAGACATGACCATTTTTATGCGTATACATTTTGCCCCTCTTTGAAGTGATGTGTGAAACATATTACTTCAAAGAAAATAAAAATTTTTGCCCCTGATATGTTTCCGATTTTTTATGTCGATGATGCCCCCTCGGGAGGATAGGTGGATTGAACAAATGCAATTCTCTGAAATGAAAATCGAAATAAATAAAGGAGGAATAAGTTGAATGATGCAAAGAGAATACTTCCAGGATGAAGGAGATGAGATAGTTATGTTGCAATGAAAGTGAGCAACCATGATGTTGATATAGCATGACGTTATGCACCAAGGTATAAGGACCAAGGTAGCCCGATGTGTCGTGCTTTAATAATACAACCTTGTCTAAGAGCGTGTAAGGAAAGAGACTTAGAGCATTAAAGTCCTAATGCACAAAAGGTATTATGTGACCTTAGATGCAAGGATAATGCAAAAAGATATTCCAACACACACAAGATATGAATATTAGCTGGAATGATATGGATTTGATACAAATGCAAGATAAAATGATAACACACACAAGCAAGCAAGCAAGCATGCACAAATGATACAAAAACAAACAAGACATTTCCCCTGTCAAGCTGTAAACCATTGATTGATTGATTGATGTTGAATTGGATAACTTTGCTTCTCGCGATTGAAAAAAAAAGAGATGTGGATAGTGTTGTCATTGTTGGGAAGCGATATATCCCTAGAGCAACACAAGGATGATGATAATTGATTGGTTGATTGGTTGATTTGGTTTACGACAAGATTAGGATCAAGACCAAAGGATGTGATTGGATAATTTGACAAGATTGATCGACTTGATTGGTATGGATTAAGGATTGACTTGCATTTGGATATTTGCTTGGAATTTTTGAAGATGATTTGATTGATTTGAAGAAACTATTTGTAAGGAGATGATGATTGATTGGATGATAGGATGTGATGAATTGAATAGAAGAATTGATGTGATTGGAATGATTTAGGTTGAAGTGATTTGATTAGATAATCGACTGATTGGATTGAAGAATTGATTTTATTGGAATGATTGTGATTGAGTGGATTGGTTGCAATGGTTTGGATGAAGATGATTGAGTTGGTGGAATGGATGAATGATTGGATAGAAGAATTGGAATAATTTTATTGTTTGGATTTTTGTTGGCTATTTGATTTTTTTTTATATTTTTTTCAGGACTTTTTCTGAATTTTTTTTTTTGTATTTCTTCAAAGACTTTTTCTGATTTTTTTGTATTTCTTTTGGACTTTTTCCGATTTTTTGTTTGTATTTCTTTTGGACTTTTTCTGATTTTTTTTGTATTTTTGAAATGTTTTGATTTTTTTGGAGTTTTGAGATGTTTTGATTTTTTTTGGAGTTTTGAGAATATTTGGAGGTGTCAAAGGATGAAAATTTGAGTAGCCTTTGTGCTAGATACCAATAACAAGGGGAAAACCAAGGCTAGGTGCAAGGAGATAAAGGGGATTGATGGATGAAAGGGTGGGTGATGGGATAAGGGATAAAAGGTTCATGATATATGGATGGATGGAAAGGATAAGTCATAGTGAATGAAATGGATGTATGCATCATAAGAGAGAAAGGATGTGATTTCCAAAGACTATGTTGCATAGGAATAAGATGCCCCATTCTAGGTACAAGACTTAGGATTTTCATGACAGCTTATGGCAATAGGATAATGACATGATTGTTTGAAAGGATGAGGTATATCAAGAGATACTCAAAACATGTTTCAACATTTTGCCCCTATATCTTCATCAAGATCAAAAGAAGAAGGGTGGATGAATGAATTCGCTATGATAGGTATGTATGATGGCTAAAGATGGTAGGTAGGATGGAAATGATATGACATGAAAATGATAGGTTGGATAGATAAGACATTGTGCCCCCAAGTGTAAGTGGCATAGAAGATCAACCTACACATGATGCCTATTTGCTAGGTTTTCATCATGGTACTTATCCAGGGCGCCTTTTTACCAGGTTTTCACCATTGGACGAAGGGATTTCTCTTTACTTTTTTTTTTGTTTTGTTTTGTTTTTTTTTTAATTTTTGAATTTTTGGATAGGAGAAGGTGAATATGGATAGGAGGGAATCAAGTGTCTAGTTCTGTGAAAGGTGACAGTCCCACTAGATATGGATGTCATTGCATGGACCATGTCAAGTGCTCATAGATGTTGGTAAGGGATGGATTAGATAGATGGCGGATTATGAAAGGCTTATGCAAGAATGGATGGGGAATAGTGGATGATGATGTGGATTGAAGAGGACTTGTGCAAAAGGATGGATGCAAGGTTTATACAAAAGCATGGACCATAGGAAGGTGGTTGGGAAGATATGTAGGATAGTAGTTGAAGGATGGGGGGATGGAGGTATGTGGAATTGTTGTGAAATGGAAGGGAACCATGACCAATGGTTGCACACACTGTGATAAACGTTGAAGTTTTTGATGTGGATGGGGTGTAGGAAGCAATGGAGATGTTTTCTTAGGAGGTGGTGGATGAAGTGATTTAGGTACCCACATAGACTTAGTATTTTTATGATTTTTATTTTGCTTGTGGGTTTTAGGAATTTGAGACTTTTGAATGGAATGAGAATGTAGGGTGGAAGTGGATGGTTGGGATTTTTGTGATGTAAATGCCTCATTTAACTTGATTTCTTTTTTCTTAGGTACCCAAACCATTTTAGTTTTGGTCTTTTCTTTTGGAGGTATGGGCTTATATACCTTTTTGGATGTATTTTGATTTGAGTTTTTATATTGATGTCCTAAGGCATGAGAACCCTTAGGATTTTTGACTTTATAGGTAGAGGCATTGAAATTATTGCTTTTGAATCCCATGGGTATGGTGGAATGGGTGGAAGCTTCATGTTCATACACTGTGTGCATTTGTTGGTCATGATTAGGAATATTAGGGTAGTTATGGATGGAGGGATAAGGGGATTGGATAATGGGGATATTAGGTGTTGGGAGAAGTGGAGGTAGATTAGATGGAGGGATATTAGGAGTTGGAAGCAATGGTGGCAGATTTGATGGAGGGATATTAGGAGTTGGAAGCAATGGTGGCAAAGTTGATGGTGGAAGGTGTATGGTCACATGCTTTTGACATTTGTAGGATGATGGAGGGGGAATGGCAACATATGTTTTAGGGATACGATAGGCTTTATGATGGAAAGTGGACTTAGGATGCATGGAAGAAGTACCAACATCTTTAGGTTGTTGTCCTTGGGGTGTAGGTCCAAGGTCATAAGAGCATGGAGGGACTTTGACATGGATGGGCTCCAAAACATCTTGTTCATGAAGGTCGAGAACTTTACCTTGGTGGTTCATGTTTTGGAGTGTGCAATGGACAATGAGACTAGGTGTAGGTGGAACACTAGACATGAGTTCCTTATTGGATGGAGAAGATGAAGCAAGGGAAGATAATGGTTTTTGTTGTTCTAAGGAGGAACATTCATGAATGAGGGTGGAAAGACCATTAGGATAGGATGGAGGAATTGCAATGGGGTCGATAGTGGGTGATGGAGGATCATTATGATCTTGATTAGCATTGTGTTCACTTAGATCCAAGGTATTTGTTTGATCTTCTATGTTGGCTTGGGAGGCATGTGTCTCATCAAGGGAAGTGGATGTTGATAGATCATGGATAGGACTAGGTGGAGGTGAATTTGGAATATCTTTCTCATGGATGTGTATAGGATCAAGTTGCTCATGCATAGGCTCTTCATCATTATAGATATCATCTTGATCATAAAAATGATATAGATTATGGATAGGTTGGATGAAAATGATTTGATCTTGATTAGGACTAGGGCTTGATGTTTCCACATGCTTGAGAGTAGACTCTTGATATAACTCTTGGGTTTCTTGAACGGAAGTGGAAGGGGATTTCTCATGGAGAGACTTGGCATGTTCTTGATGGTCAACAACATAGGAGCATGAAAGAGGGTGACTTGAACTTATGACATGAGACTCTTGAATTGACTCAAGGGGTTGTGGATGACATGGTTGACTTGAAGGACTTGGCATGACATTTGAGGACTCTTTTGTTTGTTCAAGTATATGTGTTGGAGGACATGGTGATGTTTGATTCCTTGCTTGTAGCCCTTGGGTTACATCCTTTGGAGGTGTAGGGGTGGAAGGTGTTGGCTTAGGGTTTTGGT
This sequence comes from Sequoia sempervirens, assembly GCA_007258455.2. Taxonomy (NCBI): domain Eukaryota; kingdom Viridiplantae; phylum Streptophyta; class Pinopsida; order Cupressales; family Cupressaceae; genus Sequoia; species Sequoia sempervirens. Next base: position 10,482,606 of record VDFB02105785.1, read on the forward strand.
TTTGATTGGATGACGGTAAGGGTGCATGATCTAGATTGGTATTCCCTTGTCAATGGTTGCATTAAGACTTAAAGGCTCTTGATTTTGTTGCAAAGGTGGACTTGGGCTCCTATGTTCTTGTTGTGATATTGATGGATGTGTTGATGTGGCATTGAAATGCAAAGAAGTAGATGGATTAGATTGGTCAATTTTATTTGATGGCTTAGATTTGGGCTTCTCAAAAAATTCAAGAATATTGAATTTGGATGATGTTGTTTTTCGTGATGTGGATTGATAGGTTGATGTGGAATTGTCATTCAAAGAAGTGGATTGATTAGATTGGTATGAGGTGGAAAGGGATGACACATTAGGTTGAGGTGGAATTGGTTGATAATGAATGGATAGGGGATGATGTTGTGGTTGTTGGATTTGACATGTGGCTATGAGGTATTTGGCTTGAATTACGAGGTATTGGATTTGAGGTGAATTGTTTGCTTGAAGTTTTTGGATAATTTTATGGGCGCTTTGAATGAATTTTTGGGATAAAAGTGCTTGACTTGTTTTAGCATCATGAAGCATGTGGACAAGCTCTTGTGCCATGTCTTCCCATGTTTCCATGGTGTAAAAGGATGTTGATTGGATTAAAGAAATGGCAATGCTTAGGATATGATGTGGAATGATAAGATTGGGTGATTTGGATGATGTGGCAAGAGTTTATTGGAAATTTGACTTGGGCACTATTAAACACAAGATCTCACATGTAAATGCATGAACAAACACACCAAGCACAATGATAAGTTTTTCTTCCAAGATTAGATGTTATGATTAAGAAAACACTTGAATACACAACAACAAGCCTTATGACTAGTCAAGTGGGGTATGGCCAATTAGGTCTCAAGTGAGTTTTCACAAGGTTGACTAGGGATGATCTTGAAAGAAAATTTTTGCCAATAAGCCGGGAGAAAGGGGTAACCCACCCTTCACCTTCACTTCCCAAAGGTATAAAGTTCTTTGGGGCTTAGCTCAGAGTGACAAGATTTCAACTTCCAAACAAGCATGTCTTTCGATTCACACTTTAATTGAGGTCGTCCCTTGGAGGGGTGTGTACTCCAAGCAGGCCTCCTAAAAAGGGTTTTGACAAAAGTGAACCAAGTGAGGTGTTTTGGAAGACACACAGTTGATTCACGCTCACAGTGATTAATTTCCCTTAAGAAATTGAAATGTTTAGAAGAAAACAATGAAGCACTCGTTCTTTTTGGATCCCAAATCAAGATGTGATGGAAGAAAATGATTAATTTTAGACCCAATTTTTGAAATGTGATTGAAGACAAGATTTTTTTTTTTAACCAATTGCAATGATGTGATCAAACAAGATTTTATTTTATGTCCCAAATTGAAAGATGTGACAAACAAGATTAAGAGATGAATGATGAAACAAGTGCACCTGGTTATTTTCGCTTTCCAAATTTTTGATGTGAATGATATTGCTGCTACTAGAGCTCCTTATGATCACCTCCAAACTAAATTGTAGCCTCTTGAGATGATGTACAAGGATCTGTAAAAATCTTGTAAAAAAATTCGCAGCTGTATAGAAGATATGAAAAACTTTGTAAAACCTGCAGTTTTATCCAAAAATTGTCAGATCTACAAAACAAAGTCAGTAAAAACCTGCAAAAAACACCATTAAAAGCCTTGTATGCACTACATAAAACCCCTGTTTGCACTACAGAAAACCCTTGGATTCTCTAAAATGAGAATTTTCGTCAGAAAGTTGAATTCCATAATGCAAAATCCTGTCAAAAAACCTGCAGATAAATGTTAAAAATGGGGCAAGGCCCCACGGTGGGCACCAAATTGTATGATAGGTTTAAATAAATCAAAGAGTTTAAATTGCATAAACAAATTAAATCCTATCAAGCACCATGAAGTACAAACTAGAATGAAAATAAAAAAAATAGTAAATAAATAACATGCAAACCGATTTTCAAACTAGTGTTGATTGATCTCCATGGCTCTTCTCCACCTGCACAAGGATGCAAGATTTCGAAGGTTGATTGTAGAGAAGGAATGTTGGTTGCTCAAATTCTGCAGCATAACAATGTGGATGAAAGATGGAAGATTCCAGAATGATTTTGACAGAGTGAGGATACCTAAGAATCAACCTCCTAAATGAATTGTGAGAGGTTGTATTTATAAAGTTTTCAAAAACTTCTGATTGGCTGATATGATTAATGGCTGTGATAATTCATGACAGATCGAACGGTTGAAGAAAGATGAAATTGAAGGAGAAAATAGAAGAAACCTAAAACCAGATTTTTCTATTTTATTATGAAAGAGGAAAAAGAAGAGAAGATAAGAAATCATCTTTCTTTAAAAGAATAAAAGAAAGATTTAAAAGCTAATAAATAATTAATTAAAAAAATCAATTATTTATTTGTGGAGGACATTCAGCTTTTCTTAATTAAATAAAATATTTAATTAAGCTTTTAAAAGCAGAAGAAAACTTGTGGTGAGAAAAGAGCTTTAATCAGTTTTATTGAAAAAAGCAGAATATCTCATAATTAAATAAAATATTTAATTATGATATGAGAAGATTGCACAATTAGGTTAAAATACCTAATTTTGGATTTAGAAAGAAATCATAAGATATTTTTAATTAAATAAGATCTATTTAATTAAATCACTTTTATGAAATTAATTAAATGAAACATTTAATTAATTAGAAGAAGAATTAAAAATAGAAGAAAGAGAAATATTTAAATTTAATTAAATCAAAAGATTTAATTTAAATTCAAACCGTGATAATTAATTTAAATAAATAGAATGTATTTATTTAATTAATTAAGTGGACATAGGAAAATAATTAAATAAAATAAATTTATTTAATTATGGAAGAGAAATAAGATGAATGAACAATATAATTAATTAAATTTAATCATATGTAGAGGACTTTAGAAAATTAATTAAATAATAAATATTTAATTAATTGCCAGGATTATAGACATGACCATTTTTATGCGTATACAAGAAGAAAACACTAGAATACACCGAAATCAAAACCCTACTAGCTACCAACACCACCACCCATAGAGAAAAAAATTATTACATAAAATCATTTAAAATAAAAAAATCTTCAAAGTCCTTTACCCACTCGATGCCACCCGTAGCCAACAAGTAGGAGAACTTCTTTAGGTACACAATCACCACCAACGCCACCATTCTGTGCTTGACCAAAGTCGGGCCACTCAAGTCAAGGAGGAACAAAAATAGCTTCACAACCTCATCCAAAGCCTAGATATTTTCAAGGTCACACGGTCTCGAAACACCTCTACCCTCAACAACAAAGCTCAACACATCATCGATGCCACCCACTAGGTCTTTGTTGAACATGTTCACCAACAACAATTTAGCCTTGGCCTTAGTCACCCCACTATCCAAGAGAGAGGCTAGTAATCGAGAAGAGATGTGAAGATTATCTCTTCCAAATTCCTTGTTGGCCAAATGACCAGCCCCCAAAATCATTTTTGTCACCACCAAAACTAGAGGATCCCCATTCTTGAGAACACACTTCAAATGATGATCCTTAATTTCTCTAAAAGAGGCTTTTCTAGCTATCGACCACAGAGAAATTAGAGTGTCCACACCAAATTTTGGCACCCCTTCTACAGAGACCTCAATGAAAAAAATGAGATTTCTTCACCATTATCTCCACCACACACTCACAAATAGAATCCACAACGAACACTACCACTAGCCAGCTCTAGCTCCACAAAGGAATGGTAAAAAATCATTAATTTTCCAACTTAAACAATTAAGTCAATTTACTGCCAAGTACCTAGCCACTGCCACCTTAGCTAATGAATACCTTCCAAACGTGCCAAGGAAAATCCATATGGAATGACCTCTAGGCTATAATGCCTACGACAACCTTGAGAACATAGAAGGAAATATGGTGGCAAGGCCACATGATCGCCATCCTACTTACCCCCTCCACTGTCCCCATGTGTCCTCCCACTCCACCATCGTGGCACCCAACAAACCACCTTGTTGTGCCAATGAACAGAGGAGAGAGGGGGAGCCCACCTAGCCACCCACATGCAATAAAACTAATTTACATAGATATAAAAACTCATTTAATTCTTAATCCATCCCAAATTTTCTAGGCACAATTGAAACATAATAAAAAAATATAAAAACTCGCACTAGTATCCATGCAATTCTTATTGATTCAATTCTTAGTTTAATATTAAATTTATTTAGTTCAATTAAAAGAACATTTATAAAACTCATGTTCTCTCCATCTTGATGATGTATGATATAGTTTCATCATAAAATAATTATTATAACAAATCTCATGTAGTTAAAATCAAAAGAAAACATCACCGATACTATGTATTATGGAAATACGATGGATCTAATGTCTTAGATATAAAATCTAGTTAAAATTCAATCATTTAAAAAATAGAACAAAATTGTCCCATTCAAAACAAATTAATTGAAAACTTGACAAATAGAAATTTATTTGGAATGCATATTAACATTATTTACAATCATGTAAGAAATTAAAATCAACAACTACTATTTAAAAACAAGTAGAGCTCTTTTGAAATATATTAAAACCATTTAACAATTATAATTAGAATAAAGATTTTTTTTCATATAAAGTAATGATTTTTTTTAATAACTTTAAACTCTTACACACTCCAAGGCTTATAATATATAGGAACAACCTCTTTTTTTTATTTAAACAAAAAAATAAATCAATTATGTATGAGAAAAAAATTCATAGCTAATTTTCATGAGAGCACTTCATTGCATCAATAAATGATGAGGGGCACACCACCTAAAACCCATAGAAATCACAACAGATACCAACAAAGAAGATGCAAGACAGAAAAATGACTCACTTTCAATTATTTTTAGAAAATGAAATTACAGATTCAAAGCTTACATGCTGCAGCCTCATGCGCTTGATTCATTACAACAAAATTTAACTCTGAAAATAAAATCTACTATTTGGAGCCACAATCTGCACTATTAGGGCCACCTTCCACAACCCCCACTTAACCCTTTTTATTTTCCCCAATAACTACCCTAGAATATTCTAGAAAGATCAAACTTCCCCTTTTTGTTTTGGTGCCAAAAGTCTCGCCATTTGATTTTTGGCCTAGGAAGAAACTTTTATGAAATTCACTTTTTAGAGGACCAACTCCGTGGCACCATAACTTTTGATCTGGGTGTCTGATTTGTTATTATTGCATATTGTTGGAAAGCTCTTGACAAGCTCTACAACATGTCAATTGACCATAGGTTGGTTCGACCACTTTTTGACCTATTTCGGGGCCTCTAAAGTTTTATATATGAATTTGAAGCTGCATTGGAGAAATTTCTCATGACAAAAACTTTAATTTCTCCCAAACTGTGTAGGGTATTGAGGTGATTCTTTCACGAACGTAAATGTTTTTTAGCTCTAATCCTTAGGGTAAATTTTCACGTCCATACAAGCCCGTTTAGGCCAACTTACTAAAAATAGTAAGTGCCTATTTTTTTCTATTTTTGATGTTTGAATATCTTACACCCCTTAAGTGTCATCATGGTACTCAAAAAAACTAAAAAATATAAAGAAAACAATTTTTTTTGGGTGATGCAAGATTTCCCTACAACACTGTATGCTCCTACATTAGACACCCAAGGTAATTTGAAAAGTGACCCTATCACTTCTCAGGAGTTAGAGGGAAACCAAGATGGTTAATGTCAGCCTCAGATAACCATGATGAATCTTCAGTGGGCCTTCCTCTCCATTTCACCAAGTACTCTGCATATTGCATGTTTCTTGTGCTTCTACCCACATGACTATCCAAGATTTCTTCTATCTCTTCCTTCTCTGAAATAGGTGCTGGAATTTTCAACTGTTCATTTATCAGCCACTCCTCTATATCACCTTCATGATACCTTGTCAAATCAATAATGTTAAACATAGGAGAAATGTTTATTCCACTAGGAAAATCTACCTCATAAGTATTTCTTGAATCATGCTTCTTTAGGATCTTGAATGGTCCAAACTTCTTCATCTTCAACTTGTTGTATGTACCAACTGGATACCTTTCCTTTCACAAATGAACCATGACTTCATCTCCTACATAGAACTCCTTATGCCTCCTTTTCTGATCCGCCAGAGCCTTATATTGTGAGTTCATCTTATTGATATGTTTCTTCACCTCTTCATGCAAATTCTTCAGGTGCTTACAAATATCTTTAGCCTCAGCATTACTCTTCTCCCCCTTATCCATATTTCTCAGTTCAAAAGCAATTCTAGGACTACTCCCATATACAATATGGAATGGTTATTTACTAGTGCTTCTATTGACATAGTTGTTGTAAGAAAATTATGCCTATGGTATAATCAAATCTCATCCCTTGGGCTTATCTCCAGCTAAGCATCTTTTCAAGTTACCCAAACTCGTATTCACTACCTCTATCTGTCCATCAGTCTATGGATGGTGTGCATAATTGAACTTCAAATCTGTCTTCAACTTCTTCCATAATGTCCTCCAGAAATAACCAAAAAAATTGGTGTCTTTTTCTGAAACTATACTCTTTGGTAGACCATGTAGTCTCACCACCTCTCTGAAAAAAAACTCTGCAACATGAACAACATCGCTGGTCTTATGACACAAAATGAAATGTGCTATCTTTGAAACTCTATCCACCACCACAAATATGGAATCATGCCCTTTCTATTTCCTTGGAAATCCAAGAACAAAATACATGCTAATATCCTCTCATGGCATCTTAGGTATAGGTAATGGTTGATACAATCTAGTATTCTGACTTGTTCCTTCCGCAATTTGACATACTTTGCAACTTTGTACAAACTTCTTCACATCTTGTTGTAACTGTGGCCAATAATAATTCTCACTTCAAGAGCAATGGTCTTATCATGACCAAAATGTGTAGCCAATCCTCTACTATGCTTCTCCTTGATTAGATTCTCTCAGAAAAATACTTGGAATGCACAATTGTCTTCCTCTAAACAACATCCCATCTTGGATTAAGAAATTCAACCATCTTGTCCTATCCAATGTAACAGGTTCCAAACAAGCTTTCCAAGATTTTTCTAAGTTTAGATCTCTAGGATACAAACTCTTGAGTTCATTGAACCAAACAACCTCTATATTCATCTCTATCAACAAATTTTTCCTTCTACTTAAGGCATCTACAACTCTATTTGACCTTCCACTCCTATGATTAAAAAAAAATGTATAAATCTGCAAAAACTCAACCCATTTTAAGTGCCTTTGATTCAACTTTCCTTGACTATTGAGATACTGCAAATCCTGGTGGTTAGTATATAAAACAAATTATGTTGGAAACAAATAGTGTCTCTTGTTCTTCAAATCCTAAACTATAGCATAAAACTCTTGATCATAGAAAAAATATTTCTTCTTAGCATAATTTAAATTCTCACTAAAATAGGCAATAGGCTTATCTTCTTGACTCAAAACAACTCCTATGGGAGTGCCACTAGCATTATAATGTACCTGAAAGACCTTATTGAAATTTAGAAGGGCCAAAACAAGTTGCTCTATAACTTTCTTCTTCAACATATCAAAACTTTTGGATGCTCCTGTGGCCAATTAAAATCTTTTCTATCAACTCTCATCGCTTCAGTTAGAGGTGCACAAATACTACTAAAATTCTTAATAAACTATTTGTAAAAACTTGCTAGACCATGAAATGATCTTACCTCTGTAACACTCCTTGGGGTAGCCCATTCAATGATAGCTCTCACCTTCTTTGGATCCATTTTAAGACCCTCTACTGAGACAACAAATCCTAGGTACACCAACTCTGTCTTCACAAAACTACATTTCTTCAAATTAATCAATAGCTTCTCCTCCTTTAGCTTCTCAACAAATATTTGGATATTCATCAAGTGATCCTCCAATGTCTTACTGAAAATCAAAATATCATCCAAATAAACAATTTTTTTTTTCCTAAAAATTCTTTCAATACCTCATTCATAAGCCGCATAAATGTGCTCGGTGCATTGGTTAGCCCAAAAGGCATGAGTAACCACTTGTACAAGCCCTCCTTGGTTTTAAAGGCTATCTTCCATTCATCTCCTTCTCTAATCCAAATCTGCTGATATCCACTCTTCAGATCTATCTTCGTGAAGTACTCAACTCCACTCAAACAATCCATAATGTCATCCATTCTCAGTAAGGGAAATCTATACTTGATGTTGATCTTTTTGATGGCTCTAGAATTTGTACACATTCTCCATTCCTCATCCTTCTTTGCTGCTAGTACTATAGGTACTACAAATGGACTCAAACTCTCTGATCAATCCCTTCCACGACAACTCTTGCACTTGTCTATTCAACTCTTCACTCTCTGCTAGAGTCATATGATGAGCTGCCTTATTTGGTAAACTAGCTCTAGAAATCAGGCCCATCTGATGACTAATCTTTCTTACGGGAGGCAAACCTTTAGGTACATTATAAAAAATAATAGCTTGAAACTCATTCAACAAATTTGAAACCTCTACAAGTACCTCAATAGTATCTTCTTTATCAAATCTAGGGATCAATGCAAAACACATATGCTCATGCTTCATACCTTCTAGGAAATTTCTTCCATCAACCAAAAAAATTCTTGCATTATTGTATACCTTTTCTTCTACCTTTTTCAAGGGATTCAACTTATGACGAACCCCATCCTTTGTCAAAGAATAGGTGTTTGCATGTCTATCATGTACTGCTCACCGATCAAATTGCCACGACCTGCCTAACAACATATGGCAAACATCCATAGGCATAATATCACACAATACCTCATCATGGTAATTTCCAATCTTGAATTTTACTAGACATTGTTCATTTACCAGGCTTTATGGTCCTTTTGCAACCAAGCAATCCGGTATGGGTTCAGATGCCTTCTTCTCTCCAACCACAACTTACTAACCATTTCTTTTGAAACAAGGTTATCAGTACTACCTCCATCAATAATAAAATTGAAAACTTTACCTTCACACTTACATCTAGTGTGAAACAAATTCTTCCTTTGAGTTAGTACCTTTTCCTCATTCAACAAGGCTCTTTTGGTAACAAGAACCTCTCCTCTTTTTGCATCCTTAGAACGTGAAGACTCAACATCTTCATCTACATGTGCAACTTGTGCATTACCCTTAGGTCTTCTATTTATCCTTCCTTGATGTTGAGGACACTCATAGGCTCTATGTCCTTCTTCTCCACACTGGAAATAGGTTCCATGGAAGCCTCCTCTTCCCAGTCCTCATGTAGATCTTCCTCTTCCTCTTTGGTCTCCATTATTCTGATCACGAGGATGGTAGGAGTTATCTCCTTTCTAGTTTTGGCTGCTACTAGACCCTTCACCCTTCTTTTGATCTTCATTTTGACCTCCATATGGTCGTCCACCAGTATTTCCTCCACGGCCTCCACCTCGTTGTTTTTTCTCAAACCTCTTGTCTAGTCGTTCTTCAACCTTTAAAGAAAACTGATAAGCATCCTCAATGGTGGTCATTCTTACTAGTGTCAATTCTTCCTGTATGCTTGGATTCAACCCATTAATATAATGAGAAATTTTCTCTTTATTTGAATCAAGACCTTGTGAAATTCCTCTATGTATTCTTTCACCATCCTTGTCCCTTACCTCAACCTCTGCATCTTCTTGAGCAGCTCCAATTCGTAATTGACTGGAATAAATTGTTTCTTCAATTTTGACACCATTTTGTCCCATCTGGAAATTTTATCTTTCCCTTGTCTTCCTCTTTCTAATTGGACTTCTTTCCACCATATACTGGTGTGACCTTTCAATTTTTTCTTTGCAAACCTCACTTTATGAGGATCTTCAATCTCCTCAAACTTGAAAAATTCCTCCATGTCATTGATCCAATCAATCAATTCTTCAAGATTCAAATTTTTGCTAAAAGTTGAAACCTTGATTTTAGGTCTCTTCCCAATGCTTGAGATCGCTTGTACAAATCTTCTTTCTCTAGGATCCATTGGATCCTACTCTTCCTCTTCCATTTCATCTTCATTGTCACCTCTGTCTCATTGCACATCCTTCTTCAAACCTCTTGTTGCAAGGTTTCTAATTGCCTTCTAAGGGCTTTGATTTCATATCTTTGTGGATCTCTTCCTCCATGACCTCGACCACTACCTTCGCCATACTATGAAATTCTTGGAGGCATCTTGAACTCAATCCACACTCATAAGTCTTGCTACAATTGCCTCATGTTTGATGCTCTATTACAGGCTTAGGAATTCTTTCTTTGATACCACTTAATGAGAGGCACACCGCCCAAAACCCACAAAAATCACAACAGATACCAACACAGAAGATGCGAGACAAAAAAATGACTCACTTTCAATTATTTTTAGAAAATGAAATTACAGATTCAAAGCTTACATACTACAACCTCATGGGCTTGATTTATTACAACAAAATTCAACTCTGAAAAAAAATCTACTATTCAGAACCACAATCTGCACTATCAGAGCCACCTTCTACAAGCCCCACTTAACCCTTTTTATTTTCCCAATAACCGCCCTAGAATGTTATAGAAAGATCAAATTTCCCCTTTTTGTTTTGGCGCCAAAAGTCTTGCCGTTTGATTTCTGGCCTAGGAAGATTTTTTTATGAAATTCATTTTTAAGAGGACCAACTTTGCAGGGCCATAACTTTTGATCTGGGTGTCCGATTTTCTATTATTGCATATTGTTGGAAAGCTCTCGATGAGCTCTACAACATAGGATGTGATTGTAGGTCGGTTCAGCCACTTTTTGCCCTGCTTTGGGGCCTCTAAAGTTTTATATCTGAATTTGAAGTTGCATTAGAGAAATTTCACGAGACAAAAACTTTAATTTCTCCCAAACCGTGTAGGGTATTGAGGTGATTCTTTCGTGACTGGAAATGTTTTTCAACTCTGCTCATTGGGGTAAATTTTCACATCCATACGAGCCCGTTTAGGCCAACTTACTAAAAATAGTGTTTGTTTTTCACTACTTTTGACACCTGACTATCTTACACCCCTTAAGTGTCATCATAAGACTCAAAACAACTAAATAAAATAAATAAAACAATTGTTTTTGGGTGATGCAAGATTTCCCTACACTACTAGATGCTCTTGCATCAATAAATGATATTGCAATGTGTATGGTGTGTTGAAAATAATTTTTTTTAATTGCAAAACAATAAGTAAAAATTATAGAAAAGTATATGTTATAAATAATTATAGATATCAAGAATATGTTTGAACATTATTTGATTCTCTTTAGAAAAAAATTATTTAAAAAGTAAATGTGAATATGAAACAAATAGAAAAAAATCCAACTATCTATATTAGCAATCATCTTTCAAGTTTATTTTTTAAAAATAGATAATAATAGACCACCCTAGTTTTGCGAAAGAGTTTAAGAAAGGTCACTTGGGTTTATGCGCTTGAAACCATGAATAGAATAGAATATACCATCTCAATGTGTTGAATTATTGATTTGACATTTTTATGAATCAAAGTTTATTTTTGAGAGCTTCAAAATATTGTTTTATCTTACAAATATCTTAATTTGTTCAAATATTTATATGATGCATGAATCAAATTGAGATATTTAAATGATGTCTAAACATGTTTGGTGGATTTTTAGAAAGAAAATACGAATTTTAAAAATTACATCAATATTAAATGAATAGAAAAATTAACTACATGTGCTAACAATCTTTCTTTTAGTTTTTTTTTCAAACACATTTATAATATAATGAAGCATGGTGGAAACAATTATAAGGGAAAGAGTAATTTCTACTTTTTTAATTTAATAGTAATGGAAATATGCATGATATGTTCTAAAAAGAGGTGTACTCTTTTTTAAAAAAAAATCTAAAAAAACTCAAATTGAAGATTAGGAAAATTACATCCAATAGAAAGAATCATATATATTAAGAAGACATTTGAACACTATTAGATGCTCATGAAAAATAATTTGATAGTTCTAAAATATAATTTAATATGAAATAAATAAGAAAATAAGTTTTATGTACACTAACAATTATCCTTCAAGATTATTTTAAAGATGCAAGTCTCTAAAATAGGAAGCACAAAGGTTGGAATGACTAGAGAACAAGCGCCAAAGAAAAGATCAAGCTCCAAGTTGTGAGGTACAAATATTTTTTAAAGATATTTATTCTATGAAAAAATGTGTAGATAAAAAATGTATGCTAGAGAAATTAAAAAAAAGATTAATTTATTTCAAGTTGAAATTAATATCTCTAAAAAATATTCTTGTAGATATCTAAAAGCATATAAATATATGAAATTTCAATATGCTTGTAAATATCACTCAAAGTGATAGCTTCAAGAAAGGGAGATGAAAAGATAATTACCAAACTCTCACTATAACTTGAAAAAATACATAAGAAATATTAGAAAACCAAATATCGTCCAAGTGATAATTTTTTTTTTATGAATAGGAAGTTATCTATATTAATTATAAAGATAATAATACATATTCACAAAAAAATATGGGTGGTAAGAAGGCACACCTCGAGAGTCATATGGGAAAAGCCTAGAAAACTAGAGACACTTGGGCCTAGCCTAGAAAACCATAAACATTACAAATAACAATAAAATAAAAAGGCCATTAAGTAGCCAGAGCAGTGCCAACAAAGTTAGGAGGGTCCCTGTCATCCATCTTCTTGCAACATACATCAACAAAGTCTAGAATGACATTAGGAGGGACCCAACCATTTTCATCTTCTTGCTCTTTATATTTTTCTTCATCCTCATGTCTATGCGAGATTTCCAAATCCAAACATGAGAAACATTTTGCAGAGTCCAACCAACCAAAGTTGTTACTAGGAGTAGGATCAGAGGGCCACCCAAAGGTGCCACCACCGCTCCCTGCCACCCCTCCAAAGGGTCACCCCAAGTTAGCCCATGGAGGAGGAGAACATGACTGTCAAGGAGGGCGAGAGTCATGATGAGGAGGAGCCTTAGTGTGGGGGTGAGTAGAACCACTCTACCGCTGGCCCCGTGAAGGAAACCAATCACAGGAGGAGGTGGGAGAAGAGGGAACCTCAGCCATAGTGCACGAGGCATTACCCCAATGGTCCAGAAGCACCTGGAGGTGAGAGACCTCAAGTGCAACTTTGTTTTCTTGAACTTGAATCTACAAAAACACATTAGAAAAAATAATAGCTTTAGAGTACAAAGATATATTTTTATCAATATGGTTGTTAGCAAAAATGGAGGAATTTCTATCTTTCCAAAAACTGAATCACACAAGCATGATCAACCACACAATAATTCCATCGTGGGGAAAAAAGGGTGATTGCTTCGCCACGTCCAGCCTCATGTTCAATACAAAATATTTTACTGGCTGGCCAAATAGACCGACAAACTGAAGCAAGCAAAAAACCAACAATCTTCACTTCGTGGAGACAAAGCACTTCAATACCAGCATACTTTTGCAAAGCATCCCTCACAAAATACTTCCTAGAGAGGTATGTCAGACCTCAAACATTCCATGATAGGAAATTCGTGGATGGAACTCCTCCATATCATTAAATTTTGGCTCCACATCCAAAGTAGAGAAGTAATTCTATAAAAATTCAGGTGGAACTGAACCAATTTGGATGTTGGGAGAAGAAAATATTTGTTTCTCCTAAAAAAATTCTCCTTCTAGAGGCCGAGACGAGCTCTGAGACCTTTTTTGAGCTCCCAACATGGGAGGAGATTCATTTGAATGTGCTATCATTATGGCAATAGGATGATGTGTGGCCTTCGACCTTGGCTACGCAAAAGTTGTTGCAAGCCCAACTTGGGCTTGTTTCCCATTCACCAAAGGATTTTAAACTTCTTTGGTAGGATCGGGGACATTGGAAACCATCCCAGAGCCATTGGAATTATTCTTACACTTTGTAACCATTGTCCATTTCTCCTCAAGTTTGGTAGTAGAACTATTTTCCTAGCTAGGCTTTTTAGTATCCCATGACAGTGAAGGTGTAGAAGAAACTGCCAAAGGGAAATCCTTAATCTCGTGGTCTGTGGACTAACACCTATAACACGTGTTCAATAGATTAAAATAAGTGACTTTTTGGGTATTCCAAAGAGCTCCAATTTGGATGTCAATGGACTCTTTCAAATCCTATGAATGGTCTACTTCGACACAAACCCATTTCTAGGGTCGAGCTTGAAAGAACCTATTTGGTTCAACACAAGTAACTTTCCCCAGAGAGGACGTAATATGTTACAAAAAATGCACACAAGGTAAAGGCATACTCAAGAAATAAATCCAAACCAAGACCCATAATTTGGTGTCATTTGAGACAGCAAAATTCTATGTCCACGATTGGAAGACCAACAAAGATGACCAAACATACTAAGGACCATGGTTCAAAATTGCATGAACATGACTAGACTCCGCAAAGCAAAAAAGAAACAAACCTTTGGTTAAATTCTAGACCATGTCAAGGTGGACCCCATGAGGGACCAGGCCTTGTGGACGCATTCTTTAAGCACACCTTCAAGGGGAGTCCTCCCAAAAAAATAACCTACAAGAGTATGTTTCTCAAGTCATTGACATGCAAAATAAAAATTTGGCAAGGGTAAAACCACATGAACTGGGGAGTCAAAAGACTTACCTCATGAAACACCTTCGAAACAAATTTTTGGGGTCACTTGTTCAAAGAAGGAGCCATTTAGTAGAGCTGTCAAATAGCCAACACCAGCAAGAACTGTTGGGTTATGTGAATGGTGATTCTAGACCTACACAAACACAAACAACAAACACAATATTAGTCTATTATGCAAGTTAAATCATCATTCCCCATAAGATTCATTTGAAATATCAAGAACAAGAAATAACATGAAGAAGGCAAATAAAAGCTATCTAATCTTGCTCAAAACAAACAAAATCTCAATCCCATGGGGGAATTGGTGCTATTTTGATGTAGAAAATAGCCCTTTCCTAATTCCTTGCAAGCTTGGTGATGATCAATGGTGAAGATTTTATGCTACTTGATGAAATTTCTCCATAACCTAGCTATGAAATGATGAAAACTATGAAAATGGATGACAATGGATAAAATTTTGCTCAAAACATGAAGATAGTGATGTTGCATGAAGTTGTAGATCAAATGCCTAAGACTGTGGATCCAAAATCACTATGAGAGCCTTCTATTTATAGAAGAGAAAGATGGAGGAATAGGAAAAATGGATGAATGTGGGATCAAACACCAACCAATAGTACAATGCCACTTGTCAACATGTGAATGGACAAAGGTGGAGCACATTTTGATGAATGTGCACATTAATGCTATTAGGTGGAAATTCAAAATTGGAGAAGTGACATGTTGGAGGGAGATGAAAGATGAATTAAATGCCACTTGGCTCTAGAAAAGGACATGTAAGAGGCATTTAATGCCTTGTTGGATGGACAAGTCCTTTAGGGGGAAGATTTTCAAATTTGAGGAATATTCCAACTTTAATGTCTTTTTGAATGAAAATAGGAGATTTATAAATTAATTAAATTGATTTTCATGTGCAAGTTGCAAAATCTAGAGGATTGGGGGGGGATTAGAGTTAGGATTAATTATGATTTGATTAATTTAGATGAAGATTAGATGATTTGACAATTTGATTTAGATTTTAGGATTTAAATAAATCAAAATGAGAGGAATAATGATTTTAGCCTTAATTAAATAAAGTTGGATTTATTTAATTAAAGAGGATGGTGTTATATTTAAATTAAATAAAGATAAATTTATTTAATTTAAAGGAAATGACCCTATAGCTTAATTAAATAAAATTATTTATTTAATTAATAGGAGATAACGACTTAATCAGATAAAATTGAATTATTTAATTAAGAGATGAAATATGATGAATTTAATTAAATAAAGATTATTTAATTAAATTATTAGTAAAGAAGATGATTCAAGACAAACTGGTGTTAGTAAATCAGGATCAGTTGTATAGGATCAATCAATATATTTTACATGTCTACATTTTTCCCTCTTTGAAGCTATTTACCTAGTGTGTTGGTTCAAAGAATAAACTTGCCGAGATCAAAAATCAATTTTATTTTTATTTTTTCAAATGCCCCACTTTTGCCATAGCGAAAGATTACACAGGTATATTGCCCCCTCAAGAGATCAGACGAAAATTTGGATTTTTGGGTGATCTTGCAAAAAAAAAGGACAAACTACTCAGGTCCAAAAAGTCTCTAGGATGCCAAAAACATGCCAAAACATTAAAAAAATGCAAAATGAGCCTTGATTGGGTGAAAACGATATTAGGGGCACAAAACCCTAGCTAGACAACGAAACAAGGTCAAAAAACCCTAATTTTCATGCTTAAATAGTCCTCAATGGGTCACTTTCAATTCATTTGCATACTTAGCCTTTAGAAATTTATATTTTTGAGCTCTAACCTTCATGCAAGATGGCACAACAAGTGCTTCCTCGACACATCTTTGAGTGAGTGTGAGTCTTCCAGCGACTTCCAGGCGCAGGACCACCGGTATGTGACCCTAACCCACCTTTCCCTTTCAATTTTTGTGTGCATTTAATAGGCTTACAAAGTCAAACTAGTCTAGTGACGCAGTTTGGTGCCACTGAAAAGGTCAAATTGGCAACACACAGCCTTGAACAATGCCGCTATTGAGTCATGCAACGCTGCATCATAGTTTAGAAACTAGGGGTCAAACTCCAAATGGTGACGCATATGAAAATAGTGCCACCACGGTCTAGTTAGGAGATTAAGGTTTATGGGCCAAACTAATGTGTGGTCAAGCAATGCTGCCACGATGGAGTTTACGATTTGGGGCCTCCAGCGGTGTAGTTTGGAGCTTCCAAACAGTGACACCTGTGCTATTTTGGTCACAGAAATGTCAAACAGGATCTTGATTTTTTTTACGAAACTTGACGTTGTGACTTTGCTGGTGTAGGTGGACATAGAGTAGATTCATTCATGGAAGCACTAATCCTCGATTCTTAGCAGATTGAATGGATCACACGAGGTCCTTCAGGAGCACCTTAGAGTGATAGGGCTATGGTATGTGGCATACATGCCCACTATCAAGACTCATCTAGGCATGATGACCATGCTGGTAGAGGCATGGCACAGCGAGACATCATCTTTTCATTTTCCTACCGATGAGGTGACTATCACACTGGAGGACATCTAGTAGATTCTTTGAATGCCCATCCACAGAGAGAGGGTCATTTATGACATGGATGCTGGGACTGAGGCCTGTTATGAGATTATGGGACTGGATGAGATTGTCTTTGCTGAGGGACAAATCGAGCTCGAGTGGTACAAAGGTTGGGTGTCCACCTTCTGATTGATTGTTGCAATGATCATTTAGGGACTTGTAGCTCCAGATCGGTAGGGTAGGTACTTCATCCAAAGGTGGGGTTTATCTTGGGAGCAGATACTCTTGTAGAGAGAGTACTTTGCGAGGGGACCAGTGATGTTGGCCTCACACTATCATGATTTGCATGAGTTCACATACTATGACAACAGGGCCATTGACGCTGGAGTTACACTTCTGCACATCTAGGTCGGCGAGCATATTGTCGTGCTCCACCCATGAGTTACATTTGTTGATGTGGAGCCAGACGATCCAACAGTTTGGAGATATAGAGGTGGTATTACCTTTACCCACATAGGAGCTACTGGCATCCCTCACTAGAGGAGGGTGATTGGCAAGATGACCTCATTCACTTAGAGGCCTTGGCTCAGGATGCCCACATGGTATAGTGAAGTATAAAAAATTTTCTATGTGAGGCAAGACAAGTTGATGTAGGGCAGGGAGCACATGATGATCAAGTGCTACTTACCAGATTGGGTAGTCAGGCAGTTCGACGATATCCAGGATAGGTCGAGCGACCAGTATGTGGCTATAATTGCTCGCACCACTAGGGAGACCACATGGGGTCAAATGATCCCTCTAGAGGATTCGGTAGATAGATTTAGGCAACTGGTTGCCAGGCCGTGGGCATATGATTAGGGGCAAGAAGACCCTGGGACCACATAGGCATACATTGACTGGTTTTGACCTCTCATCAGATTGACAGTGCCTAGGACAATTTTACTATGACGAAGACCTCAAGGCTAGATAGTGGGGTGGGGGTGGGGGTGAGGAGGATGAGGAGACAGATGGAGATGGAGATAGAGGGGGAGGCAGGCCACCTCTAGACTAGTGGGGGAAAAAAGATCAGGGGCACGAGCATCAACAGAGAGATGTCGCTAGGGACCAACAGAAGCTACCCCTGAGGGACCAGCCACACCACCACCACAACCACCACCTCAACCAGATCAGAGGGATGCTTTGATTCAAAATCTCCAGGCACAAGTTGCGACATTGATGGCTGAGAGATATCAGACTTGAGCAGAGCGAGATCAGGTTGTGTAATAGAGACAGGCCATCGAGCTATAATTGGCACAGGAGGTGGAATAACGATAGCAACTTAAGAGTATGGTTGCAACAACACAAGGAAGGATAGTCTTGACACACATGTACTAGGAGGCAATGAGAGAGGAAGACTATTATAGAGTAGATTATCATCAGGCAGTGCCTCGAGCGGCCCAGGCACCAGACTTCTCACAATAGATAGGTCAAAGACAGTACCAACCTAAGAGGCGTGCGGGTGAGGGGAGCAACCATCAGGACTAGCTCACACTTTTTTGATCAGCGACCTATTCTTTTGTGATCCATGGGCTTCATTTTTTATATCCCCATGGGCATTTGTATATATTGATTGATACACACATTTGATCTTGATTCTCTGTACCATGAAAATTACTTTATTGATATATATGGTATGATCGATTTGATATATGAGATGTGTCCTACTTTATTTATGCATGATGTATGGATGTATTTACTTTTCTATATGCGATATGACTTTATTTTATGTGATGTAATGCAACGTACAATTCTATATTATATAATGTATGTATGATTATGCTTATGGATGAATGGATGCATTTTCTTTTTAGTATCTTTTCTATGAACTTTTTATGATGATGTATGAATGATATGGATGCAAATTTTTATGATATGAAAATGATTTTAAAATGCTTAGACTAACAAATCTATATTATGCACCTAATGGATGATGATCATGAGATGTATGAGATGCTATGATATATTCCTTTTCTTTTTTAGTATCTCTTCCATGTATGATATGATGATGCGTATGATATGATGTGATGATGCTTTCATGATGATGCATATATGATGATGCATATGATATGATATGATGATGCACATGATGTGATAATGTTTATATGATGATGCATATGTGGTCAATATAATAATGCTTATATGATAATTTTTTTATGTTTATGTAATGGATGTAAATGTATGGTTTATGAGATGATTAGAATAACCAATCTATATTATGTAATTCATGTGAGATGATCAATGTTTCTTATATGATATGATATGATATGCATTATGCTGACGGTTTTTGGATGCAGGATGGATGCATTAGTGATGTTTTTGATTAACTATCATGGTACCATGTTAGCATGGAAAGAAGGAAGAATAAATAAGATCCCACAAGCCCACATTATTAAAGATGATGATGATGATGATTATTATTATTATTTGCTTATCAAGAATTGGGATTTTAAAAGGGCTATTTACCTTATGTTTGATAACACACATAGGCATGATGCATCAAGGTATAAAGGACCAGGATGGCATTGCACCTAGTGTGGTGGAATTTGACTCGACAATTAGATAGGAGTACTCCTATTCACACTTGGCATACAATACCTTATTCAAAATTTCATTCAAATATTCCAAACATCTCGGACCAAAACATAGAAAGGAAAGCCTTCCTATGTGGTCAAAAATACACTTAAAACATCCTCCCTAAAGAGCAAACAAAGTAGGCATGACCAAGGTTATATTATAGGAACATCCAACAAGCACAACAGATAAAAAAGATAATGATCGTTTCCCCATTCCTTTCTCTCTAAATCCCTTCATTTGGACATCATCAAGAGGTCATTGGAATGAGTGCAATAAGATAAGTTAAAAGACAAAGATCAAGTAAAAAAACAAGCTATTGTTCTTCATAACCCTAGCCAAGACTAAACTACGGTGATGTCTGATGTTGAGCTAATAGTACCAAGAGTTGACCAACTTGTTTGCTTACTGACCTAGACTTGTGACCTTGACGTTTAAGTTATCAATTTTTAACCCACTAGACTTGTTTCTGATTGTTTCACCAAAGGTTGAGGGTGATGATTGTTTATTATGAGTGAAAGTTTATTGTGGGTGAAAGCAAGATGAGATGTATGAATTTCTTCAAATATTTGGATGTTTTTTGGTATTTTGAAATGTTTTGAGGTTGTTTTTCAAGATGTTTTGCAAATGTTTTGATTTTCCAATTTTCAAATGTTTTTGGGGTTTTCTAAGATTTTGACCAAGAGAATAACCTAAAGACCTATCCTAGGGGCCTTGGGGGCTGATCAAAGATTATCCTTTCCTACGTTATACATGTAAAGACCACGTAGTTCGACCAACATGGATTCAATTATTGATGAGATATGAACAAATGGATTGTCAGTTTATTATGACAAACTCCTAGAGGACTGACCTAAGTGTCTCAGAGGATGATCAAAGATCAACCTTGCCTATGTTCAGAGCTTAGAGACCCATAGTTCAACAAGAAAACTCTATTTTTGAATTTTTGATTGATCTTTGACTTGTTTTGGGATTTTGATATGTTTTGAATGTTTTTGGGTTTTCTAATTTTATGAATGCTTTTGGATTTTTTAATTTTCTGAATGTTTCTGGATTTTTTAATTTTAGGAAGACTCCAAGAATACACATGAATTTGATCAGATGTAAGTATAATAACATGCCCCTAACATGATGCAATAGAATACTCCAATAAAGGTAGGAAACAAGATCAAGATATGATGCAGACGGGAGTGGATGAAAGATGGATACAATGGAAGTGTGATGGATGGATGATGTAGAGCAAGCTGCAAAGATCCTAGTGGATGGAAATTTCTTATTTACACAAGTAACTATTTGCCAAGTTTTCACCAAGGTACTTGCCCAAAGCACCACTAAAGTGGTTTTCACTAGAGGACGATTTTTTTCTCTTTACTATTTTTAATGCTTTTTCTAATTTTTTTGGATTTTTGTAATTTTGGATTTTTTGGTTTTACACCCTGCAAGTTTAGGCATAGAACTTTTTGAGATGGGAATTATTCATGGGATCCTATAGAGGCTCACCTTCTAGTGTTGATAATTGATATGCCCATAACTTATAGTTGGATGTGATGATGAAGGGTCCCAACAAATTAGGTTCAAACTTTCTCTTGGTATTTGAATTGAGATTATTTTCTGATTTTTCTCCGGCACGAGCTCTCTGATTAGAAAGTATAACTCCTGTTCTTCTTGTTATAAATATTCTTGAGATGGTTCTGGTAGACTTGCAAATGGTTTAAGGCATCCATGCAGTGCTCATCCAATAATTCCAACTTGTTTAATCTTGACACCCAATATTCTTCATCTGTGATGAGATTCTATAGTGATATTCTTTGGGACTGGACCTTGATCTCAATAGGGAGGATGGCTTATGATCCATAGACTAGGGAGAAAGGGGTTGCACCTACTGGTGTGTGGATACTTGTTTGGTAGGCCCACAGGGTAGGATTCAATTGGAGGTGTCAATCACGACCAACTTCATTGACCATTTTCTTGAGGATTTTTAAGATGGTTTTATTTGTAGCCTCATCTTGGTTGTTTCCTTGGGGGTAGTATGGGGTGGAAAAGTGATGTTGGCTATTAAATTTTTTGCATAGGTCACAGACATCCTGGTTTTTGAAAAGTGTCCCATTATTTGAGATACTGGCTTGAGGGAGACCGTAGCGAAAAATTAGGTAGTTCAGGATGAACTTGGATATTTGCTTTCTTGTGATATAGGTCATGGGAATGGCTTCCACCTACTTCGTGAAGTACTCAGTGGCAACAATGATGAACTTATGTCGATTGGATGAGGTGGGGGTGATTTTTCCAACAAGATTGAGCCCCCATTGTGAAAAGGGCCAAGGTGTAACAATTGGGTGGAGCTCCTAAGTTGGTGCATGGATGAGATCCCCATGCTACTGACACTGCAAACATCTTTTGACATAATCATGAGCTTCCCTTTTCATTGTAGGCCAATAGTACCTAGTCTTCAGCAATTTCTTGTCCAAGGTCATAACACTCGAATGTGAACCAAAAATGCCATTATGTACCTCGGTTAAAGTAGTCAAAGCTTCCTCAACATTCATGCATCATAAAAGGGTTCCTTCAATGCTTCTACAGTATAGGGTATCTCCTAGGATGACAAAACAAGATGAATTTTTGACAAAGGCTCTTTTAAGGTTCAAGGTTAAGTCAGTAGGGAGGAATCCTATTCTCAAGTAGGTGTATATATCATGATACCAGGGATCACTAGGACCAACAATTTCACACAAAAATTTAGACTCCAATACCTCGAATGCTGGTATGAGAAGTTGCTCTATGAGGAATTCTTGCTTTGGGATGTTGCGTGGGATATCTAATAGTGATCTAATTATTGCCATGGGATTCGCTACTCTGTCATTTGTTCTTGGTAGCTGTTCAAATGTGATATCAATGAACAACTCTTTGAGGCTTTCTACCAGCTTCTTGTATGGATTCAACTTGTCATCCTTCATTTGGTACTCATCATTTACCTGGTTGATTATGAGTTGTGAATCTCCATAGACCTTGAGTGCCATGATCTGCCACTGCACTACAATTGTTAGCCCTATGACAAGAGCCTCATATTCTATGATGTCATTTGTACATGGAAATGATAGTTTGTATGACTTAGGTATGCAATCCCCTTGTGGAGTGATGAAGAAGATCCCTGATCTTGACCCATGTTGTGTGTAGGATCCATCAAAGTACATTTTCTAGTGATCAGCTACACTTAGGTTGATTGATTTGTTAGGGAACTCTAAGACAAGTGGTTTCTCTGAGTATATTGGTGCCTCCACTAGTTGATTTGCAATTGCTTGACTTTAATGGCCTTGCATTCCACATACTCAATGTCGTGCTCTGTCAGGATCATAACCCATTTATCTGTCCACCCTGTGAGAGTTTCTTTATAAAGAAGGTACTTGAGTGGGTCTATCTTTGCAACAAGTTTTATTTGATGTACTAGCATGTAATGTCTAAAATTTTGTGCAGAAAACACAATTGCTAGACAAGCTTTCTCGATAGATGTGTAATTCAGTTCATGCCCCACCATAGTTCTGCTAATATAATAGATAGCTCTCTCTTTCCCCATTTTCATCATGCTGTGCTAAGAGAGCACCGAGAGCTGCTGCTATTGCTAATATATATAGGATCAAGGGTTTTCCTAGAATTAGCGGCATGAGAACTGGTGATGTGAGTAAGTATCCTTGATCTTGTAAAAGGCCTAATCACATTTCTCATCCCATTTTCTTACTACCCCTTTGTGGAGTAGATGGGAGTATGGGATAACCTTGTTTGCTAGTTGTGCTATGAATCAACGGATGGACTGGTGTCTTCCTTGTAGGCCCCTTAGCTTCTTCAATGTTTTTGGTGCCTCCATTTTAAGGATTGTTTTGCCTTTGGCGAGGTCTACCTCGATTCCTCTCATAGATACAATGTACCCTAGGAGTTTTCCTAATTGTACCTTAAAGAAACAATTTTTTAGATTTAGTTGGACCTTGTACTTTTCTAGCCTGTCAAAGATGGACCTTGATATGTGATCCTATCATTTCTTTGACTTAGCCAATATATCATCCACATAATCCTCCACAATATTATGAATCATATCATGAAAGATTAGTGTCGTGTCCCTTTGATAAGTAGCTCCTACATTCTTCAACCTGAACAACATCATATTCCAATAATATGTCCCCCATGGGAAAGTGAAAGCCATTTTGTGTTGATCATCTTTGGCTATCATGATCTGGTTGTAACCTGAGAATCATGTCAATTTTTGGTAGAGGGAATTCATCCTTGGGACATGCTTTGTTAAGTTCTTTGAAGTCCGTGCAGATGTGGATGCCCCCAGTGGGCTTTGAACCATGTACAATATTTGAGACCCACTGTAAATAATCAATCGGTTGTATGAACCCTACATCTAGGAGCTTTTGTAATTCCATTTTGACCAATATTGTTATCTAGGGATACATCTTCCTTAGCTTTTGTCTCACTGGATTTTCTTCGAGATATACAACTAGATGGTGAACCACGAATTCTGGATCAAGCCCAGGCATGTCAGCATAGGTCCATGAAAATATTATCTTTCTTTCTTTTAGGAATGGCGTTAAGAGTTCATGTTCTTTAGTCAAAAGTGATTCTGCATAAAAGGTTATGTGTGGTATTTCCTCTATCCCCAAGTTGACCAGATTGCACTTCTCTACTAAGACTGCTGAATTCTCCCAATGAATAGCACTCAAGGGAAGATTGAATCCTTTATCCTTTGGCACCTCAGAGAGGTTTTCACCATTGGATGCATCCTTTATTTTTACTGTTTTTGGTTAGATAGCGCCACAGTGTGGTTTTCACTCGAAGACCTAGAGATTATTCTTAGATTTTCACTTTTGCAACTAAAGGATTCAATTGTTTCCCTGTAATAGGCATGTATGTCTAGCACAATGTTGAACCCGGCCTTGTGATCTCCATATGGTATTTTATCCTGCAATCCCATGAGTTCTAAGAGTGCCTCATCATTTTTGAATGTATCCAAAATTGGTGGTCCTTGTTGTTTGAAATCGATGAGTTGGGGATAGACTAGGTTTGTTTCATGGGTTTGGTCATTGATATCAAAAGACAAGGTACTAATCATGAGCAAGGAGGAATCCTCAAAAAGAATGGGTAAGTCAGTTATGGGATCCTCATCATTGCCTACATCGATTGTGTCAAAGGTAAAGTTATCTATGACTCAACCTATGGATACTGGTAATTGAAGGGCAGGTGCTGATAGCTGAGGGGGAGTTTTTACCTTTCTAACCAAGGCACCTTTTCCAAGTATGGTTACCTTTAGAGGGGTACATCTGAGGCCAATATTTCTCATACACTTCTTTGGAATAAGAGGTACTAGAAGACCATTGTCATTCTATCCAAGTTTCTTGTTTCTATTATAGCCCATACCAAGCATCATTTGTAATCCTTTTCTACTCTCATCCATGGGAAGATTAGGCGCAGGCCTTTTATCTTGGTACAACAAGCCTGATATGTATTTTTCATCTACTATCTCCCAACTTAGATCTCCCCAACATCTAAATCTAGAAGGGTCTTCTCTGAAGGTTTGGGATGATGTTTCAGTTGGTTGGGGTTCTTGATAATTCTCATAAGTGGGGATTTTTATGAGATTCTCATTTACCAGTTTCTTCATGACCGATTCAATTGGTTCCCCAAGGGTAGTGTATTTTCTCTTGAGGGGATATTTATTTCATGGGGGTGGCCCCCCTTGATTATTCAGGTTGTTGAATTGATTGTTGGGTGGTTGTTGTGATACCGTGTTAGCTTGGGTGTTGTTTTGATTGTTTCCTTGTAGTTGTTGGTATGTTTTCATGTTCTGTTTTGGAGTATTGATTATGACCTTGGCATCCACCACACCATCATTAGTGGCGTTCTTATTTTTTTCCCATGTGTGAGGTTTCTTATTATAGTTGGTGGATGGGTAGTTGCCTTGATGTTCTTGATACATTGGTGTCCCCCCTTGTGCAATAAGGGCTCATTCAATGTTGAGCACCTTGGGGATCAAATGGTCATACGTGGTGATACATTGCATCTTAAGATGGAATGCCAAGTTTTTTGTCAAGGTTGGAAATGATGGTGCAAACTTGTTCTTCCAACATGGCCCATTTGCTCCTGTTGGTCTTGGATCACCATCATTGCAAGAAGAAAGTGAATGATTCCACCTTAGCTTAAGAGAAGACAATTCCTCCAGACTCACATCCATACCTATATTGAATGCATAGTTCTTTATGAATGTGTCTATAATCTCTTGGAACTTTTTGATTCCAAGAGGAAGGCGAGAGAACCACTCCATGGAAGGACCAACCAAACTTTGATGGAATAGCTACATCAGATATGTATCGTCATATACGACCTCCATGCAATGTACTTGGAATTCCCTGATGTGATTTTTAGGGTTTCCCATCCCACGATATTTGTCGAATTTAGGGATTTCAAACCCCTTTGGGAATGGTACCATTGCAAGGCTCCTATTGAATGGATAGGGGCACAAGTTGTTTAGTGTTTCTATGGTTTTCCCCAACTGAAGATCTAACACTTTCTGTGAGAGAAACCTGATTTGTGTCCTCACATCATTTTGCGGATCGGGGGGTGGAGTGAATGTGTTTTGAAATGGTAGATTTTTTCGAGTGATGGATGGATTATTGAGTATGTTGGTTTGAGTTTGTTGCAATATTTACTATGCAATCAAGGCTTGTTGATATGCCTCCATTTGCTATTGTGCCAACAAAGCTTGTTGTTGGTCTTGTTGTTGTTGTGCCAACAATGCTTGTTGTTGGTCTTGTTGCTGCTATGCCAATAATGCTTATTATTGGGCTAGTAATTGGGAAAATTCTTGTTGCGCTTGGTATTGCTGCAAGATTTGCTGATATGCTTGTTGTTGAGTAGCTTGATACTATTCTTGTGCTTGTGATTGTTGGCTTGGTATTGCACCTGAGCTTGAGCTTATGCTTGTTGGGAAGCTTGTGTAGCCTAGGCAGCCTATACAGCTTGTGCGGCTTGTGCAACTTGAGCTACTTGAGTTGCTTGCGCAACTTGGGTAGCTTGGGTGGCTTGTTGTTGTTGCAACAAAGCTTGAGCTTGGGCAGCATGTTGTGCTTGTTGTGTAGCTTGAGCTGCTTAAGTGGCTTATTCTTGTTGAGCAACTTGGGTGTTTGGTGCTTGTTGAGCTTGGAACTACTAAAGTTCCTTTTGATAGGCCTATTGTGTTTCTTGCAAGGTGATGCTATATTGGTTAGGCACATTTGGTCTTGGTGGAAATGGTGGTGGCATATTTAGAATGCCATTCATTGATGTAATGAGGGGTGTTGTTGTATTGATGATAGGGATTTGTGTGGTAGATGGTGCAATTGATATGCTTGATCTTTGAGAGACCATGTTTATGGATGGTGCAGTGATTGATTGTGTTGCTTAGATGGTTGCCACTTGTTGTTGCGATATTGATGTCAAGATCGGAGGATTTGGTATGATGTTTTGTTTTATGATTGGGTGATTGTTTTGAATCTATTGATTGATGGGTGGTAAAGGGGGTTTTCCTAAATTGAGGAGTGGTGTGGATGTTAATGGTAAAGGTGGAAGTGGTGGAAAAATGGGTGGTGTGTTCCCTTGAGGAAATGATGATGATGAGGAGTCAAATATTCCCCCTTGTCTGAATAGCCCACCTTCTCCTTGTGAAGTCATAGGGAGAGATGTTTGTATGTTAAGAGGATATGTCGATGTTGCATGAAAAGAGGATGGATCATTGGGTTCATGAAAGGTGAGAAAAACATATGGGTGTAACAGATTCAATGGGATGGATTGACCCAAGATGGTGTTTGCATCCAAATCTTGGTTGTTCACAAGGGGGTGTGTTTAAAGAGCATGAAGCAATGAGCTTCTCTTGTTAACAATTGGTTGAGTTGGAGCAATGGATGATGTGATTTGTGTGATGGTTTGAGTGATGCTTTGAAATGAATGTGTGGATGAGATTGGGGGCATAATCCCAAGGGGCTTATCTACAATAGTGCTTACATCAAAATCAAAAGGGAGTTTAGCCACTTCTTTGGCTAATTATAGCATGTATTGGGAGGGATTAAGTTTCATCATGGCATTGAAAATTTTGTGAGTCTCGGGATTTTGGACCATTTCAGTAATCTCATCTTGAGTCATCCCTAAAACATTGTTGGTGATGTCCTCCACTTGGCCACCTTCCTCTTGATGATCTTGTGGAAGTAGAGGGAGATTGAGCATGGGATTGCTAGATCCAATGGGATTCATTTTGGGAGTAGTTTGACTCAAGTCACTTGAAGTGGATTTTTTTTTATTTGTTTCCATGTTCTTCTTGTGTTGAGATCTAGTTTGGACCATAAAATGAGGATCAATCTTCAAGAATATGGGAAGTGAACTTCTAACTCCTTGGATTGATCTAAACTTTAGGCACAAAAAATAAAGTCTAAGATATTAATGATCAAAAGGATGATGATGAGATAATGAAGGATGGATGATTGGTGAATGATTGGAACTCTTAGGAAACCTTGAAGGGGATACTAAACTTTCGGACTTTTGGATTGACGTTTGATTTGATTTTGGATTTTTATTTTTATTTGGTTTGATTTGATTTTGATTGGATTTGGTTTGTATAATGAACTCATAAAATCTAAGAGGTTGGATGTCGTCCTAGAGTAAACTTTTCCAAAAGATGATAATTTGACTATGTAAAGAAGGATTCATCTACACACACCTAGTCAAACAAGATGATTTTGATTTTTTTGATTTCAAGAGGATTTTCCCAAAGTTTAGCATGAAGGATTTTTTCAAGATTTCCAAGAGTTGTTTGTAGGTGGATTTTTATTTGTACTTTGAGGATGGATAAAGATTTTGATTTTGATCCTAAGAGACTTAGAGAGACTTTGTTTACTAGACCTAGGTGTTGAAGAACATGCTAATACTTCCTATGTGAGATACTCAAACCTTTGAAAGAGACTTGGATTTTGATAATAGTAAAATGAATAAAAATTTGGATTGTTTCTTGATGCACGTTTGTAAAAGTTGAAGGTCAATCTTTCTCTAAATTCATAAAGCATAGACAAACGTTTCTTGTGAGCTTTTTGACTAAGCCCCTTGGTCTTTGGTTTTTGTATTTTGATCTTTCAAGAAATTATTTGGAAGAGCACATGTGTGGGGTCCAATTGTTTCTTATATTTTCTTAATGAATCCTTTTTAGCACAAACACTTTCTTGATTACCTTTTCAAACTAAATGTCTAATGTCCAAATTTCTTCTCATCCCACAAAGTCCATTATGTGGAAATCAAGGAAATTAAGGCAATAGTTCCCTAATGTTGACTTTAGTGAAAGAAAATTGAGATGTAAATTCAAATGCATAGAATCCTCTAAGGATAGAATCCATAGGGTAAGAAATAGCACTTGGATTTTTTCAATGGTATTTGCTTCCTCTAAAGGGTTTGAAATTTGATGATCATGGTTAAATGTTTTTTTTTTTTCCAATGTTTTATATCTAAGAAAAGTGTTTTGATTCCAGGAAAATGCACAACCCTATGGATAGTTAAGAGACAATATTTGGTGAATCCCCACTTGGATAAATTCACCTGTGCTTATTCTTGGCGGATGATTAAAAGATTGACCACATTGGCTCCCCTCCATGACACTCACTTCTATGGGTCAACCAAGCTTTAGTATCCATGAAACTCCCATGGCATACTTCTCATCTCTACCAAGAACCACAAGAATGTGGGGCAACTTCAAAATGATTGTTCTTGCACCAACAAATAGATAAGGATTTGGGCTTCTAAACAAACTAGTTCTTAGTTAGGGTGATAAGGGGCATGGCACCTTGTGAGCACCCAGCAAGCCACTAAAGGATTTGATCAATCCTACTAGGGGCTCTTATACTTGTTACGGTAGTACCTCATTCTGAAAGACATTGTATGGCTAAGCCCTACATACCATTGGACTTGACGATTTAGTCTTATCCTTTTATATACCAGCCTGAGTGAAAAACTGGTTGGAGTCACCTTCGATTTCTCCTTTCTGATGTATCTCTTAAGCAATCCCCTCTAAGGTTAAACAAAAGTGAGCAAGCACATCTGTAGTTTGATCAATCTTTGTTTATGTGAACAAAGAGAGAACACATGTGATATACTCCACTCACACTAGCAAGCTTTGTTCAATTTTAAGAATCTAAATTGAAGTGTGGAGGAAATCGTTTATACAACTTAATATCACCAAAATAATTTTGATTCTCAATATCACCGTGGGGCATGAGAGAAGCACATACGCCTTTTAAGTGATATTACTTTATACAAGAGAGTACAAAACACAAAGGTCACATGTTCATTTTAACCTTCAAAGAAAAATGGATTTTTTTTAAGCACCAAAATTGAAAAGTGAAATTTGCTTGTTCAATTTTAAAACCCCAAAACAAAATTTAGTAAGTTTCTAAGGTTCTGTTTAATCCCTTTGATTTGTTATTTTTAAGCCCAAATGAAAATTATTGAGTCCTAAAAAGCTAGAAGATGACAAAGTCCTTAGAAATGGGATTATAATTGCTCCCCAAAGTGTTTAAAAACACTTGATACAATAGAATGATGATGCCATAAGAAATCTTGCTTCCGTTTCCTCCTTCCTTTTGAATCACTCCAACCTACAAAAACTGGTTAAAACTACAAAAAATAGAGGCCAAAAAAACTAGTTAGAAGTTAAGGTGATCAAAATGAAAAAAAGCACATGTTGAAAAAATTTGAAGACTACCTTTTACCCCACCCCAATGACACAATTTATGATGGAAACGCAATTTGGAGGATGTTAGCGATGCTCTGGTGAGACCAACGATGCTCTGTGGAGAGATAGTGAGCTCGATTATGATGTTATTTTATCCAGTGGTAGACTTTGGAGTTTGAGTTGGTCGGGCTAAGTGAGAATGGCTTCCAGCGTCATAGTTTGAAGTTTGATAGAGTCACTAAATAGCATCGTTGGACTGATAGCAGTGCAATTTGACTCTTTCAGTGGTGCAATTTCTTGTAGACAGACAAAAAAAAATTTAAAAAAAGGATTTTTCTCAAAAAATGTGTTAATTTCTTCAAATTCACCCTCCTAGCTCCAAAATGTGAATGGTGATTCTAGACTTGCACAAACACAAACAACAAGCACAATATTAGTTTATTATGCAAGTTAAATCATCATTCCCCATAAGATTCATTTGAAATATCAAGAACAAGAAATAACGTGAAGAACACAAATAAAAGCTATCTAATATTGCTCAAAACAAACAAACTCTCAATCCCATGGGGGAATTGGTGTTATTTTGATGTGGAAAATAGACCTTTCCCAATTCCTTGCAAGCTTGGTGATGATCAATGGTGAAGATTTGATGCTCCTTGATGAAATTTCTCCATAACCTAGCTATGAAATGATGGAAACTATGAAAATTGATGACAGTGGATGAACTTTTTCTCAAATCATGAATATAATGATGTTGCATGAAGTTGTGGATCAAATTCCTCAGATTGTGGATCCAAAATCAATATGAGAGCCTTCTATTTGTAGAAGAGAAAGATGGAGGATTAGGAAAAATGGATGAATGTGGGATCAAACACCAACCAATAGCACAATGCCACTTGTCAACATGTGAGTGGACAAAGGTGGAGCACATTTTGATGAATGCGCACATTAATGCTATTAGGTGGAAATTCAAAATTGGAGAAGTGAAATGTTGGAGGGAGATGAAAGATGAATTAAAAGGAACTTGGCTCAAGAAAAGGACATGTAAGAGGCATTTAATGCCTTGTTGGATGGACAAGTCCTTTTAGGGGAATATTTTCAAATTTGAGGAATATTCCAACTTTAATGCCTTTTTGAATGAAAATAGGAGATTTATAAATTAATTAAATTGATTTTCATGTGCAAGTTGCAAAATCTAGAGGATTGGGGGGATTAGAGTTAAGATTAATCAGGATTTGATTAATTTAGATTAAGATTAGCTGATTTGACAATTTGATTTAGATTTTAGGATTTAAATAAATCAAAATGAGAGGAATAATGATTTTAGCCTTAATTAAATAAAGTTGGATTTATTTAATTAAAGAGGATGGTGTTCGATTTAAATTAAGTAAAGATAAATTTATTTAATTTAAAGGAGATGATGTTAGAGCTTAATTAAATAAAATGAATTATTTAATTAAAAGAGGGATATTAGGATTAATTAAATAAAATGATTTATTTAATTAATAAGAGATAACAACTTAATCAGATCAAATTGAATTATTTAATTAAGAGATTAAATATGATGAATTTAATTAAATTATTAGTAAGGGAGATAATTCAGGATGAACTGGTGTTAGTAAATCAAAATCAGGTGTATAGGATCAATCAGTATATTTTATGTGTTTCCAGATTAGAGCTTGTTGAAGGCATAATAAAATCAAGATGAATAAATTCATTGCAACACCAAAATTAGGATCTCAAATTTAACAAAAGAAATTTATATTGATGAGTGCAATAACAAAAGAATATTGAAATAATGAATGTGTGGTATAATAAATTAATAACATAGTTGTTATTTGATCTCCTTTTTTTCCCAATGCTAAAATATGTGCAAGTTGTATTTTTTTATAGATATATAATGTTACATTTTTTATAAATAATTTTTAAAGTGATTAATTGTTCATTGTTAGTTTAGAGGATTAGTTTGAATTGGTTTATCTATAATCTTGAATTTTTAGACACATCTCTATATGTGTAATGCTTTGATTAAAAGTAGGTATGTTAAATTAGTGAGGAGATATCATTGACAATGGGAAAAAACAATGATGTCATAAAAATGGACCACAAATAAATGGTATTAAAATTTAAAAAGGTCCATTAAAATAAATTATTTTTTACTATGTTTTATAATTATGCATTTAAAGTTATTTGTATCTAAGAACTTCAAATTTCTTTCTAAAGAACAATGGTTGAGCCCAATAACATCTACATAAAAATTTAATAATATCAAGTCACAACATCAATTAACACTAATAATTATACTCTTTTATTTGTAGAATTCACAATGGGAACTTTAGTTTCACCCCCATGATCCATCGACAAAGAATACTAGTTTACCTTTATGTGTTGAAGTATTTATTTGACATGTAGTTTTAAACACACTTTTCTAAAAGATCCAAAATAGTTTTTGGATATCTTCCAAATATTTATAATATTTCTGAAAACTATTTGGAGCTCTTATGAAAATAAATATTGGTTTAGAAAATATATTCTAGTTATAAATTAATTGAAAAATATTTTCCTATGCAAATAATCATCCTTCAAATTCTAGAATTATTTTATGACCAAAAAACAAATAAAAATATTAGGAAAAATAGTATATTAGATAATATTAAATATATTTGGAAGATTTTTGAGGACTATTTGAAGCTTTTTAAAAATATAATTTTTAAATAGATATGAATGTGTAATAATTAGAAAAATAAGTTATATATGGTACAACATCATTCCTTAATGTTTATTTTTTAGGCATACACATTCAAAAATAGGAAGCACAAAGGTTGTAGAAATTGGAGAAAATACAATAAACAAATTGTTAGAGTCACTCAAGGAATCAAGCTATTAGGATCACCTACAAAATAAAAAATAACCTTTTATAAGAGAAAAGAAAGAGCATATATTTTCCAATAAAATACACATATTTAGATAAAATGTAATCAATGAATGCAATACACTACAATGGATTGATTTAAAAAAATATACTAGGCCATGTTAGGTACCCATGTATAGATGCAATTTCTCACAAGCAAAGAAAATGATAAAACCTAGTGGGAAAAAATCCTCTTTAAAAGAGAGAAAATAAAGAAAAAAATTCTCTAGTAGATGTGAAGGAAAAAAAACCCATGTGAGGAAAAATACCCCCCACCATAAGAGAGAAAAAGAGAGACCATAGAACCCCCCTAAATTTAGAATCAATATTAATGGTAGCTTCTCAAAATAGGATGTAGAAGATGGTCCACAATCGTTGAACAACATTCCTCCTTTTAGGAAGAAACAAAGACAAAGGTGTGTGAATGATGTCTTCCCATTCTTGAAAGGAATATGAAGGAGGAAAACTCAAGATGGTT
This sequence comes from Sequoia sempervirens, assembly GCA_007258455.2. Taxonomy (NCBI): domain Eukaryota; kingdom Viridiplantae; phylum Streptophyta; class Pinopsida; order Cupressales; family Cupressaceae; genus Sequoia; species Sequoia sempervirens. The sequence continues at coordinate 10,516,490 of VDFB02105785.1, forward strand.
GAAGCCTATGAAAATTACTCAAGTGTCGCCATGTCAATGTTGAAAGTTGCCACTACCAATTTAGGTGTTCTAGGCCACACTAATGAAGATGTCATATACCTTTTTCCAGAAAGACAATTGCAGAGTGGAATATGGGAATCCTACCACATTCCTCTATAGGAGCACTTCTTGGCTTGTGATTTATAAATTAACATCTACAATAACCACATATCATATCCAAAGCCCATGGTAAATAAGTCATATACTGGAAGATATCACCATCATAAAATCACTAGCCCAGGCTTGATGTACTAGAACATAATCACTTTTTGAAGTTACTCTTTATTCCTCCATAGAAGCACATTTTGGATTATGGTTTGGAACTAGAATTCATGGTGAAACTTGCACATCACACTCATATCTCATGGGAAATTGGTGTAGGAGCACACGGGTGAATTAGCAATCAACACCAAAAAAAAAGTTAAAAATTGTTGATTTGTCTTCTGTAGTTTTGGTTTTGGTTTATTTTGGTTTCTCTCTCTATATTTATGTAAACTAGATTTGTTAATGCTTCAAACAAATAACTCGGTAGATGTAATGAAAAATTCCACAACATCTATATGAAAGATTTGAAACAAAGAATTTGTTCTATGTAGTTACAATTATGTTGGTCGATGTGTATGTAAATCGACAGTAATATTGTCTCATAATGGAAATAAGATTATCGATTTGGTATTTAAAATGCATAAATTGAAGGGAATCGACTTGGCATCAGTTATTTTGATATTCATCTGGTGAATAACATTCAATCTTAAAAAAACCAAAGATTTCAATTTTTCCTTTTCACCTTCATCATAATAGGATTGTCGAGCTAGAGTTGAGTGGAGGCGTAACAGTCAAAAAATGTAATATGCAAACACTGATAAACTCTAAAAAGGTTGATACACTTGGGAATGAAAGGCCGATGAACTTGAAAAAGGATGATATACTTTAAAAAGAGAGGCCGATGGGATTTTGGTGAAGGAAAATAAATAGAGGAAGAAAAAAACATTCAAGTGATAAGAGAGCCCATGTGAGATAAAATGCAGCTCATGAGAGTGAGAGAGGGTGTTGTGTAGTGGAAGAACCTTGAGATTAAAGGCAACATAGAGCTTCAAGTTGGTGCAAAAAAAGACTTTTGATTGGATTTTGGGAAAGAGGGATGACCTGAAGAGAGCTTGTGGAGAGGAGAGTGAGATGGATTTGAGATGATATTTAGATTGAAATGTACATTATAAGAAGAGAGAGTGCACAAAACAGAGGATGGATGAGTGAAAGAGAGAAGGTAGTGTGAAATGCCTTATTTATAATTTTTTTGAAATATTGTATTGCAGACTTATATCTGTTGTTTGATTTGAAACTAAATAAAACAAAGTTATTGTGTTGCAATTTGAACCTTGTTTAGGGTAGCAAGATTCTGTTGCCATGAAATTATGAAATAGTTAAGAGGGAGTTTGGATTTGTTAGTCTGAATTGGGTAAAATTGGGAAGTTGTGGTTTCTCTTGCATCAATTGGTATTGGAGCACAAAAGTATGTTTATTTTTATGTGAAACACCATTCCTTAATTTTTATTTTTGAGGCATACATATTTAAAAATAGGCATCACGATGGTTGAAAAAATTGGAGAAAATTCAATAAAAAAATTATTAGAGTCACTCAAGGAATCAAGCTATTAGGATCACCTACAAAACCAAAAATAATATTTTATAAGAGAGAAAAGAAAGAGCATAGATTTTCCAATAATGGATATAAATATATTATATGAAATGCAATCAATGAATGCAATACACCACAATGGATTGATTTTAAAAAGTATACTAGGACATGTTAGGTACCCATGTATAGATGCAATTTCTCACAAGCAAAGAAAATGAAAAAACCTAGTGGGACAAAAATCCTCTCTGAAAGAGAGAAAATAAAGATTTTTTTACTTTAGTAGATGTGAAGGAAAAAACCCATGTGAGGAAAAATCCCCCCCCCCACTATCCATAAGAGAGAAAAAGAGAGACCATAAAACCCCCCTAAATTTAGAATCAATACTAATGGTAGATATTCAAAATAGGGTGTAGAAGATGGTCCACAACCGTCGAACAACATTCCTCCCCTTAGGAAGAAACAAAGCCAAAGGTGTGTGAATGATATCTTCCCATTCTGGAAAGGAATATGAAGGAAGAAAACTCAAGATGTTTGAAGCCTCTGAAAATTACTCAAGTGTTGCCATGTCAATGTTGAAAGTTACCACTGCCAATTTAGGTGTTCTAAGCCACACTAGTGAAGATTTCATGTCCCTTTCTCTAGAAAGACAATTGCAGAGTGAAATATGGGAATCCTACAATGTTCCTTTGTAGGAGCACTTCTCGACTTGAAAATTAAAAATTAACATCTACAATAACCATACATCGTATCCAAATCCCATGGTAAAAAATTCATATGTTGGGAAGATACCACCATTAGAAAATCACTAGCCCAATCTTGATGTACCAGAACATAATTGCTTTTTGGAGTCACTCTGTATTCCTCCATAGAAGCACATTTTGGATTACAGTTTGGAACTATAATTCATGGTGAAACCTACAGATCACATCCAAATCTCATGGGAAATTGGTGGAGGAGCACATGGGTGAATGATCAATTGACACCAATAAAAAAAAAATTGTTTTCTACCATTTTGGTTTTTGTTTATTTTGGTTTCTCTCTGGATTTGTGAAAACTAAATTTTTCAATGCTTCAAACAAATAAATTTTTAGATGTAATGGAAAATTCCACAACCTTTGTATGGAAGATTTAAAATAGAAATTTTATTTGATGTAATTACAATTACATTGATCGATGTGTATGTAAATCAACATAGTAATCACTATTGAATTTGACACCATTTTCTAATGGACGTTCGTCAGTCGTTCAACAAATCTTTGTCAAACAAGTGACAAAATGATGAAAATATTTTTGTCACTATTTTTTCATCAAAAGGCTGATGATGAATTAAACGTTGAAATAACAACACAAATTCGTCAATCGTCGACATCATAAAATGACTCAGACTTTTGTTGGAATATCGACGAAAACTTTGTGTACCCACTGACGAAATGGGAAAGGAGTAGCATCAAAACAACACCAGATGTTCATCACCATTTTGATGAAATGGGCAAGGAGTAGCGTTGAAACAACACCAAAATTTTATTGAAAGTGCGATGAAATGGGCAAGTAGTAGCATCGAAACAACACCAAAAGTTCATCAAAAGTGAGATGAAATGGGCAAGTAGTAGCATCGAAACAACACCAAAATTTTGAAGAAATTACGACTAAATGGGCAAGGAGTTATGATGAAACCTTCGTCGCAGCTATAGCAACTTCGTCGAACTTTTTCGGCAATTTGTCGGTGGGTTTTATTGAAATTGTGACGAAGCAATGCAATTTTTTTTTAAAAAAATTCCTGGAAATGTACCATTACAGAGACTGACGACTGATCATACATACAGACTGCATATTGGTTTTATGCTTCAAATGATGCATTTCTTATATTGAAAAGTGCATTACCTTATTGAGCTTCTCTTTGTTTCGAGAATAGTTTAATATTCTCTACTTAATAGGGTGAACCACGTGACGATGGAAGCTCATTTGGCCCCTCCCCCCTCACATCACTCTCAATTCCCCATACCCAATCATATAACATTAATAATTCATTCATCCATTAATAACATCTAACATTCATTCATTCATCCATTAATAACATATAACATTCATTCATTAACATTTAACATTCATTAATTAACATATTCACATTCATTCATTACCATATAATATTCATTCTTTCAGTTTTTACATATTATAAAAAATATGGTTGTCATGATATGATTACAATCACTTTTTTTTTGTTTCTTTTAAAGCTACATAAAGTTGAAGTGGAGTATCATTTTCTAAATCAATATATGTCCCCCCTTTAGTTGTTCTGCCCTTTGCTCGTGATCTTAATGTATGCCTAGTCGTTTGCTCATGACATGGATGCCGCTGCAAGGGGGGGTCTGTTGCAATAAGAAAGAAATGTTAAACTGATATGTTTTATTATTATTGTTACAAGTATTTCATTAATTAAAAGAACATTAGAATGGTTCTCTTTACCTAATGGGTCCAAATCATGTTCCTGAACTTTTGTTATAGAATCATGCTCAACATGTTGAACACCCTCTAAATCCTGATCTACAATTGAAACACGAAAGGTTACATTAATTAATACACCAATTGAAATTAAATATGTTTAAGAGAACATGAGGGTAGTCCTCTTTACCTGATGGGGCCAAGTCCTCTTTACCTGATGGGGCCACATCATGTTCCTGATCTTCTCTATTATGATCATGCTCAACACGTTGATCACACTCTACATGCTCTAAAGTTGAAACACGAAAAGTTACATTAATTAATACACCAATTGCAATTAAATATGTTTAAAAGAACTTTAGAGTGGTCCTCTTTACCTAATGGGGCCACATCATATTCCTGATCTTCTCTAGCCTGATCATGCTCAACATGTTGATCACACTCTAAATGCTCTAAAATACCGGGATGCACACCATGACCTTCATCTGCATGTTGTGCTCCACCCTCACCAAGCTACATTCAAATGTCATGTGCAGTATTATCATTGCTTGAATGTTTAAAACAAATAAGCATGTAATTACTTTATGGTGGAAATTAATATTGAATAGATTGCACAAGTATTCAATTTTAAATAAACTTTATTGAGTTTATTTACCTGTGTGTCAGATGTAATGGAAGATTGTGTTTTCCCAGTCAAGATTCTTAGGTGTTCAGCTATGGCTTCATAGCCTTGTTGGAAGGCAATCTTCAGGTCCTCTTCTGTGGGAACTCTGTTGAATTCAAAGCCCTACATTTTTGCATAAGATCAAGAATTTTGCTTCTATGGTGTGATAAAATAAAAATTGTTTTCAATTTATTATAATTTGGCTACAAGATTTCATTTATTGATACTTACAATTCATGCGGCGAATTTCATATAACCAGCAGAGCCAAGTTTGTGTTGCCCATGCTTTTCTAGTCTTGCCTATGTTTCCTTCGATGTGTCAGGCAGCCTATGAAAAGTTTGAAATACGTTAGATTATGTAAAAGGAAAGAGTAATTAGTATATAATTACATTGTTGATAGTCTCACACATAGCAACATTAATCGTTTGGGGAAAATTTTGACAAACCAAAAGTTTAGGATTTTTTGAAAAAATTGGGAAAAAATCAGGAAAAGATTGGGAAAAAATCAGATTTACAAAAAAAAAAACAAAAATTTAAAGAAAAACTGTGAGAAACTACTTTAAAAAAAAAATTTAATGGCATTTCCATAGCATACAGACATTGAGAGAAAATAAAATACAGAGTTCAACCCATGAATTATACAAAATAGATTTGTGTTGGTTATATTCATATCACTGATTACATTGCACAAAACATACTACAACTACATAAATATCAGATGGTGACAGTTTTCTATGCTACCACATTTTTCATACATATCTATCAAAGCATTTTATCAAACAGTTCACTGCCTTGCTACTATGGCTAAAAGCCTAAAATAGGTGCTTTTGAACAAGTTATGGATGCTTGGAAAAAATCTATCAAAGCATAATAGTAAGCAATAGCATAGACAAGGCAGTGAAAAAAAAAAATACCGGAATGTGGTCTCATGGTGAGCGTGGAACGCCACAATCCATAGCAATTTTCTTGTCATGGCATTCGCTATGGCATTCCATCACCATGAGACTACATTTTTTTGAAGCATTTTTTCAAATAGTTCACTACCTTTTCTATGCTACCACATTTTTCATACATGTCTACCAAAGCATTTTATCAAATAGTTCAATGCCTTCATGCTATGGCTAAAAAGTAAAACCTAAAATAGGTGCTTTCGAACAAGCTATGGATGCTTGGAAAAAATCTACCAAAGAATAATAGTAAGCAATAACATAGACAAGGCAATGAATTGTTTAAAAGCCTTAAAAGAAATGCAATCTCATGGTGATGGAATTCCATGACAATCCATAGCAATTTTCTTGTCATGGCATTCATTGCATTCCATCACCATGAGCTACATTTCTTGAGACATTTTTTTCAAGCAGTCATTGCCTTGTCTATGCTATTGCATTTTTCATACATGTCTACCAAAGCATTTTATCAAACAATTTCATTTCCCTTGCTACTATGGCTAAATGCCTAAAACAGGTGCTTTCAAACAAGCTATGGATGCTTGGAAAAAATCTATCAAAGTATAATAGTAAGCAACAAGCCATGGTCTCATGGTTTTTTGTGCGAAAATCAGCTCAATTTTATTCAAGTTTTTTTGCAGATTTTAAACACACTTTTTTGGTGATTTTGTAGTTTGAAATGGAAAAATCATTGACTAAAAGTCAACGATTTAAAAAATCGGGGAAAAATTGTCTAGCCTACATATTTTTTAAAAATCGCGATTAATCAAGATTTTTCGCAGATTTTTGCTTCTATATCACATACCTTCCTTGGCCCAGTGGTGTCTTTCCTTTTTTATTTTTCAGCCTTCTCCTTTCCATCGGACACCAGGCCCTTCCACTCCCTCCCCAGAATCATGGGGGGACACTCATACTTTTTGTTCTTCTCTAAATGTGACCTATATTGGTCCCTAGCATACTTTAGATAGGTACCAACTTTCTTAAGGACCTTGGTTCGGTTGAATGTTTTATCATTGAACAACACAACTAAACGGTTAATGAGCTCATCTTTTAAATCTTGATTTTGGGCATTCCACCATGTATGTATGGTGGGCCCAAAGAGCTCCAATGTAATATCACTTAGATGTTTATAAAAAATATCATTTCCCTCAGAAATGATCATGGGATCAATAGTCTAAAAAGAGCGATCAATAAGTAAATTTCAATTGGATTATATAGAATAATAATTAAAACATTTTAAAGTACATGGGACCTTCTCTATCTTTATGGGAACGAAATCCTCGGTCACCACAAGTGTGACTAGCAATGTTCCCGTACTAGTAATACGGGAAGATCTAGGAAATGCTGCTAAAACATCACCAGTACTAGTGGCCTCTGCATCCCCAAGTACATGTCCTGATGCATATTTTGGTATGTGTTCGCTGCCAGAGGGTGCATTAATGGATGCCTACATGGTATGTGTTGCTGACATTTCAGACAACAATATAGGCATGAATGATGGGGTCAGATGATGTGATGTATGCATAGGAAGATTAGGATGGACACTTGTACCAACCCTTACTCCTCAGGCAGCACTTGCAGTACCTTGATCATGGCTAGGAGTATCACGAGGAGGCAAATAACCTTGTAAAAACAACACATATTTTAGTTCATGACATAAAAGAGTACAAAATATAAAACCATGAATGAACTTATGTTATAATTAAAGACCTCATGATAGCTTACTTGCAAGTTTTGTAATTTCTCAGTAAATACTTTGACCCTCTCTCTTATCTCATCTGTTTGAGGCACTATGAACATCAACTTAGCCATTTCTTCATTGCATTTTTCTTGGAGCTTCTTTATCGTATTGAGAGGGTTTTCCAAACAAGCGATGTCATCATCACAAAATATTGATTGCACCTCACTATGGATGCTCTCATCTATTGTTGGTGCCTTTCCTCAATCAGTCGACTGCAACAAGAATATTAAAAACATTATCGAAATTAACCCAAAAAACTTATGAAAAAAACATAATAATAAAACATTTTTCTCGTATCTAATTTGTACAATTACAATAAGATAAACCTATCGAGTAGAAGCACTGAAGATACATTGTGATCTGTGCTCTAGGCTAGAGCCTTCTCTGTATGATCAATGTCCCCCTGTGACAAAAATTAAATATAAAAAAAATTACCAAAATGAAACCAATAGACTTATGAAAAAAAACATAAGAATAAAATGGTATATTGGAGTCATTAATTGGAGGTTGGGTAAAATGGTACATAGTATGTACCACCCCCATAGTAACCGTGTTTGTAACTAAGTGATTCAAATTGTAATCGATTAGCAACTCTTCCCTTGCAGTTATTGATTTTATCGCACATACGAATACACGGTTTCCCTCGCACGCCTCGAATATGCAATTGGGTTGCTTATTTGTTGACCCAGGTTGTGTAATATTTATAAACCCCGCAGTATTCCCTGATACTTTTGGCCTTCCATTAATGTACATAGACACTCCTTTATTTTGATCCTTATCTTTTAGTTGTATATAATTTGCTGACAGTGCATACCTACGCATACTTCGTGTATATCAAACTAGTTGCATCCAATCTTTGTAACTATAACGGGGTCTAACATACTCCATCAATTCAGTAACTTTTTCATAGCATACCTTTATGCCATCCATGCAAAATAGGCTCAAACCATGTAAAGACGATGGTGCTATGCGATATATCCTCTCGTTGACACAAAAATCAGTGTTTATTGGATGAAGTTCCTTGGGTACGCATTGTTTCCATAGATTTTTGTACCTCAAGGGCACCTCAACGTTGCTTATGCTCTCATCATCATAAGAACATGACCCCCCTTCAGCAAGAAAAAATTCCATGCGTTTACAGAATTTTCTTCTAATCTTTTGACCTCTACTTGATCTCCCTCTTTTAGACATACTACATGTCTCACTTTCCTCTTCTCTTCCTGAATTTCCCTCGCTCAAGGAAGACAGATCTGACAAATACCTATTTGGTGGTGCCTACACTCATAAGGATGTTGAATGAATTTCTTTCATGGTGATGTGATCCCAAGGTGACATTATGATTAATCTATCATTTCATCACTAGAATTTCACAGGTTATAAGGTAATCAAGTCTTGATAGATTGCAAGCTATTGTTACTACCATCCAAATGTGTCCATCACAAATCAAATCTACTTAACGTTTTATCTCCCAAACTTTGTAACAAGTGTTAAATGTGACTATGGCCCACCAGTTACACAACCAAGGCCTCAAATGTATTCTCTAATTGTAATCAAAGGATTTTTTCTCTTCATTCAAGTAAATAAACTTGAAGGGAAACACCACCAAGTGGTTTATTGGACACCTACATGACTAAAAATAGCAGCAAATTTACATTTGATTTCCATATGTCTAAGTGGTTAATGGGGAGGGAGTGTGTACTAGGCCTGGTTAAGTCATCATAAGTTTATGCTTTGGCACACTTTTTTAAGTCATATTAAATCTTCCTATGTCTATCATGATTTTTGGTATGTTTTAAGGTAGGATGATTGATGAAAGAGCCCAAAGACTAGCCTTTCTCCATGGTATCCAAGTACACATAGCAGCGGTCTTCTCTTATAATGTTGGACATGATTTAAAGAACTTAGCTAGGAATTATTCATTTAACCTAAGGTTTTATCATAATGCCATCATTGGAAAAGTATGATCAAATTCTTCTATTATGAAGAATTGGTCTATGTGCATCTAGTAATCACTATAAATGTTTGTAAGGATAAAATGACTAATTGTATCCGGTAGGAGAGAATCAACTTTGAGTTCTTCAAAGATTATATTCCTCTATTCATAATTTTTAAGGGTTGTGTGTGAGGAGGTTATCACTACCAAGAAGGTAGGAGACCTTTCCTTGTATTCTTTTATAATTTTCATTATTCTTATTTATTTTACACCTACATTTACAAATACACATACATATGCATTTACTGTTTTCATTTATTTCTCATGTAATTTAATAGTTTGATCGATTTCATATTATATGTGTTGAAGACTTTAGAATTTCAATTACATTAATTTATGGATATGTTGTATCTAAACACTACAAAACCATATGCTCTTTTGCATTTACACTTGCATTTAGAAATACGCATTTATATACATAGATATAGATTTCTTTAATGATATGTTGCATTTATTGTTCTAGGAGCATCCAAGAATTACATTTACATTTACATTTAAAAATACATATACATACACATATATATATATGTGTGTGTGTGTGTGTGTGTATGTATATCATTTATATTCAAATACATGGATAAAATTCATAAAATCAGATCTCCCATACATACAGTTTTTGTTGAAAACCTGTTGGAACCTCTCATTTCACATGATTTTCTTCACAAAACTATTTAGGACAATAGCTATACCTTCTTTATTTCTCATCCTACGCCCTATTCATGCATCCTACAATTACAAAAGTATCCATGGGGCCTCTTACACAAGCTACATTAATCACAAAAAGTGTAAGAGCCCCTTTATATCATGTT
>VDFB02105785.1:10531025-10572456 GCA_007258455.2 Sequoia sempervirens
TAGAGGGGAGAGAGATAGAGGGATTGAGAGAGAGAGGGAGAGGGGGTAGGAGGGAGAGACTTGAGAGAGAGAGAGGGTAGAGGGTTTAAGGGTTTGGGGTTTAAGGGCTAAGGGTTAATGGTTTAGGGTTTAGGGTTATGGGTAGTGATGGAACTTCAAAGTTTTGTTCTTTGTGTTCTATTTTATCTTCCCTTGTGTCTTTGGTCATCTATGGTGTTTGGGAAAAGCCTAAGGATGGGTTTTTACCTTCATCTTCATGTAAAACCATAGTGTTCATCTTACACCTTGGATGGGATCTATTTGGCCGTTACTTTTTGGGAAGGCTTTAAAATGACTTAAGACCCATCACTTCGTACATCTAGGCTGGGCCCCCTTTTGTTTTATTGTTTTATTTCCTTTGCTTGACTTTATTTTTCCTAAGTCTTTTGTTGGCCGTGTTCCCTCATTAAAACAACTTATGTCATTGTTTTTCGTCGACCTAGTGATGTCCCCTTATTCCTTTAGGGGAGAGGGCCCAATAGTCTTGCAAGCAAACTTTCTCAGCATGTAGCAATTGACTGTAATATCATAGAACCTTCATTTTTTTTTTGAAATGTAGACTGGTCTCTTATTTATCTATAACTAAGGTTTAGAGCGCAACTCATCATGCAACTCACCACATCGGCAGATCTTTTGAGAAGTGTCTAAAATTTGACTTTTTAAAGGTTCGACCATAACTTAATCATGGAACCCCAATAGTTGAACCAAAAAAATATCATTTGTTGCTTGTAGAATATGATATTTTTATTTAAATTAAAATTAATATACAACCTAAGTGGATCAAATACTTATTGATAACCATAAATATTTGATATCTCTACCTTTTATATTCAACACATATGAACTAATAGTTGAACACAAAAAATCTATTTGTTGTTATAAAAACAACACATAATGATTTAAAATACAACTTATATTGAACAAAAATGGACCAATAGTTGAACACTGAAACTTTTTGAAAATACTTCACATTTAATGGGAAAATACATGTTATTTATTATGCTCACATTTTATATTTGTGATAGGACAAACTATTAGTATAAAATTATCCAATGCTTGTACTGATGGAACTTCAAATTTTGTTCCTAATGTTTCACTCATGCCCTGCCTTATGTCACTGGTCTTTCATGGTGTTGGAAAATTATTAGGGCTGGAGTTTTAGCTTTGTCTTCATCTTAAACCCTTGTGTTTACCTAATGCCTTGGTCGGGATCTATTTCACAGTTACCTTTTTTGAAGGGTTTTAAAAACATCTTATGCCCCATCATTCTATCTAGGCTTGGTCCCTTTGGTCTTAATATTTTATTTCCTCTACAGGTTTTATTTTCCTAAGTCCTGGTTGACCCTGTGCTGAACGGTTTAAAAAAAATATATGTTGTTTTCCATCCGCCTAGTAATGTCCCCTTTCCCTTTAATGAATGTTTTATTTTTTAGAAGGATGAAATTTGCATTGTCATCGATCAAAATTCCTTCAAGATCAATAGTTGCCCGCCATCCTATGATCGGGAATTGTAAGATGGCAATATCCAGGGCGGGCGACACGTGTCCCATCTGGGGGATCAAATTTGCACGACTGTTCATCAACTGTCCTTTGATATGAGTCATTCCCTGCCATCCCGTAATGGTGCTTTGGTTGATTGCGAAATCACGAGCGAGTGCCACGTGGACTGTACAAGGTGGGGCCCGAGGAATTTTTTGTGCAATATATTTTAAAAGTTTCATTGCTTCCAAAGAAAATAATTTAAAATGAAATATTTGACAAACGTTGGGGGGAAATTCATTAAAAATGAGCAAAAGCGGAGAAATTAGGGCAACTAGTCAAGTCATGAGCAGGCTACACAACATACAAAATGGTATGCCCATCCATGGCCTACCAACAACCTGCCTTCCATGCAGAAAATAACCTAATTCGTAATCCTCACATTTTTTATTTTCGAGCCCACATATAGCAGTTCAACTTTTATATATGTTTTGTTTAATATATTTAAAAAATAATTTATAAATAATTTATAAAATATTTATAATATCAAATATTTTTTTAATATGTTAAACAAATATATATAAACTCTTTAATATTTTTTATTAGTGATTTTAATGGTATATTAAAAAAAAATCATATTTTGATAGTTGAATACATTCAAAATATTTCTAATATATTTCTAATTTAAAAAATATATTATTTAATTTTTAAATATATATATTTTTTCAAAAATATATTTTTATTTTTGTAAAAATATATTATACATACAAAATTACATAATCAATAATAGATAATAGATTTTGGTGAATATATCTAGGTATGTTAATATGCTTGAAAAACTAATTTTAATTAAAAAACTTACTAACATCATTAAAGGTAAGTTTTTAATTATAAAAAATTAACATTAGAATTATTTAACATTTGAAATAGAAAATTTAAATATTATATTATAATAGTTTATAATTTACTTATATAGTATTTTGGATAATAGAAACAATTTTGATTGATTTAATATTTTCTAAGTTCATTATTGAATTTAAATCTTATAAATATAATTATATATCTTTAATCAATATTATAATTTTAAAATAATAATCAATATTGAACATCTTAGATTTTAGTATAACTTAAATATTAAAAAATTTAATGTATAAGTTTATAAAATATAATATATATTTTTTAAATAAAGATTTAAAGATTATTATATATGTATATTTAAATATCAATAGAATTATCTTTTTAACTATGAAATTAATATGATTAATTTCATTTATAATTTTATGTTATCTTATCTTTTAAAAAAAAATTGGTATCCTACCCCAATCTAAATCCCAACCCTACTATTAACCCAAATCTTAAGCCTATGATGCAGGAGCATCTAGTGGTGTAAGGGCAATCTTGCATCACCCAAAAATAGTTAAATTTTAAGTTTCTCAATTTTTAGATATTTTTACATTTTTGGATACCCTTTTCGTCATAATGAAATTCTCAATTTATGGTTTTTATTTTCTATTCCTGGGTGGAAAGATATTGCAATTTTAGTTTCCCAGATTTGCACCTGAAAATCTTTTGAGTTAGATTTGAGGCACTTAGAGTTCCTGAAACGGCCCTGAAACTTGCCAAAATTGGTGTAGTAGATTTCAAGCGCGTTATTGACTTTGAGACCTTTCCAACAGTTCAAACGGTTCGCGAATTGGAGTCCCGGATCAAAAGTTATGGCCCCGGGAAGTTGGCGCACTTTCTAGAAGATACAATTGCAAATGTTCTTTTGAAATTTGAACTTCAAGTTGTAATTTTCGGTGCCAAACCGCCTAAACTCACATTTGAATGTTGTTTTGGCTCCAAACTAATGAGGAGCTCTATTTATGGGTGGGTTTCTAATTTTTGGGTAACTTTTTGGGGACAAGCTCGCATATTGGGAAAGGGTTATTCTGTAGATGTCTGTAACTTGCATGTGTTATAGAACTTGGAGATTTGAGATCCTCTGCATGTAAGAAGCTCCATTTTCTGAATAATAAAAGTATTCTCTTGTTTGTGGGTTATTTTCTGTGTCTCGGGCTGTGCCCTCATCAACCTAACAATAACCCTAAGTGAAAACTTATCCTAATTGAACCTTAACCCTGATTTAGCCCAAACCCTAACCTTAACCCTAACCCTAATTAAACTATAGCCTTGATTGAAATCTAACCCTAATTAAACTCTAGCCCTAATTGAACCCCAACCCTAACCTAAACCCTATTTGTTCCTAACCCTAGTATCTCACAAATATAAGATCGAGACCTTGCCAACTTTGGTAAACCTTATTGGATAGTGATAAAATTTACCTTATCTTTCATTAAGATAGAAATTTTTTGATATACAACATGCCCCTTGAAAATTGGAGATAGGAACTGCAAAAAAAGGTAAACACTAATGAAAATGGTTAGTGGTATTGTGGAAGATGTGATAAAACTTTCCTTGAATGTGATTATAAATATATACTTCAATGCAAAGTGCAAGACCATACTTCATTCACTTGGATTACAACTTTTGAAGAAGTGAGAAGAAATTATGGATGTAACAACAAAAGAATTGAACATTTTGAAGCATGAAAACAAGATGATGTTAAGTTTTCACACATTATACAAAAGGTCCTTTTCAAATACATATTTAAACTTCAAGTGAAAAAAGAGACTTATAATGATGAACTAAGGATTAAATGCACAGTCATAAAAACAACAAAGTTTGATTATTCATATGAGAGAAAAGCTTTATTAGACTCAATTGCAAAGCTATAGGTTTCATAACATTCAAATGCTTGAATGTATATAATGTTAACAATGTATTCAAACATTTGAAAAAAAATAGTGGATATATCTAGTTAGTTAATGCCATTTTGTCATGATATACTTCTTTGATGCATCAATACTAAATCTAATGATTGATGAACATTTTGCTTTTAAATTTATTGTTCTTGGTTGATTGTTGTTATAGACAAGTTGGTATGATTTCAAATTTGAATGTGTACCCTATATATGGGAATTGAGATAAACAATGACACAAACAATAATGAAATCAAATTGATTGCTTTCCAAATTCATATTCATGAAAATGTAAGGATTTTTTCAAGTCAATAGGCATCTTGATAAAGATAACTCTCAGCGTGTTTTACATTATATTATTAATTAATATAGGTATGCTAGTTAATTAAATTATTAACTATATTTTATTTGTATTATATATTGAATTGTTAAAAGATTTAAAAATATTAATACTAAATATATAGGAAAATGGTTAAAAAATTACACATTTTCAAAAATAAAATATAGTGTGTAATTTAAAATACAAATATATAATTCTTATAATATTTATATTATTATTTATTGAATATTTTATAGAATTTAAACTAAAAAATTAGCCTCCTCTCAGTCCTCTCTACATATATCTCCCTCTTTCCACATCTTCTACTCTCCATCCTCTACATATCTCTCTCCCTTTCTCCCTCCCTCTATCTCTCCCCATCTCTCCCTGATCTCTTGCTCCCTCCCTATACCCCTATCTATCTTCATATCTCAATCTATTTGTCCCTTTATCTTCCCATATATCTCTATATCTATGTCTTTCTCTTCCCATTTATCTATCTCTCCCTCTCTCTTTCTCTCTCTCTCTATCTCCCCCTATTTCTATTGATCCCTATCCATCTCTATTTGTCTTTCTCTACTTATCTCTCTCTCTCTCTCTCTCTCTCCTCTCTCTCTATATATCCTTATATCTCTATCTTTCCATCTCTCTCTCTATATATGTATATATATATCCCCCCTCTATCTCCCTATCTCTCTATATATTTATTTCTCCCTCTATCTCTCTCTATATCTCTATCTATTTTTATCCCTTTTCCTCTCTCATTCTATATTAATCTCTACCTCTATCTATAGGGAGAGATACAAAGGTGAAGCATTGGACCTTCCCAAAGATCCACCAATCTCAACACTACTCCTAACTATTTTGAGCATTTAAGTATATATTGTATGCTAGATTAGGAGACATGTGTCAAAGTTCATATTTATTGATGCCAAATAGGTAAAAAGTCACAAATTTGATGTAGAGTTAGCTATAGTTTTGTACAAAATTTCAAGTGCCACATAGAGCAAAGATATTCCAGTTTTTTATATCATGTCATCAAATTTGGCACTTCATCAAGATTTGTATCTTCATCAACATTAACAAAAGAAAAGGTCTGTACTTGAATCCCTTGCATTTAACTTTTTCTATAAATATAAATATTTTAATATTTTCCCTCAAATCCATAATATATATATTAGTGTGTATTTATTTATTGCAATAAAGAATTAACCAAAGTAACACATTAAGAATTCTAAGCATTTGTGCTTGGAAAAAATGCATAACAAATTTTTTGTTGGATGTCGTGTTGTATAGTTTAGAAAAACTCAAAATATGAATAGGATTTTAAGGCCATATATTATGGTAGCTTACAATGCAAAGAAGGAAGGAAATCTATTATCAATTTTAATCTACAATTTAATACCATATGAAAATCACATGTAGTATTATCTAAAATTAATTCTTGACATATTAATTTTATAAAATAAACTTACCATTCAATAAACTTCTCCCAAGAAAGAAACCCTAAGTGAACATTAATGAACCCTAATTGTAGATTCCATAACTCTAATCATAACCCTAAGCTAACTCTAATCCTAATCAAACCCTAACCCTAGCCTTAAAGTTATCATATAATCTAATTATCTCCTTATCTAAATTTGGGTTGAATTATTTTTCCTTTATTTTTAATTGCATATATTTTTGTTTATTAGATCTTATTTTATGAATATATGCAAATATAATTTTACTTCTACATTCATTTTATGCCTATTTTTTCATGATATTTTAACATTCATTTTCTGGAATATTAGATCAATCTCACACATATAAATATGAAACCTCAAAATTTTAAAATAATATTAAGTTTTTCCACTTCAATTTATCATTTATGTTATTTGAATTAAAATATTTTAAATCATACTCTTAATTCATCTAAAAAGAAAAATAAATTGATATATAATTTTTTATTAAATACATTTTAACTTATTTTCTTGATTGTATAATATTTCTTTATTTACATTTGGACAGTTTATTTACAATATATAGTATAAATATGTGGTAAGACTAGGTATTATCATCAATGATTGAGTGCACCCTCTCCCCTAATAAATGTTTTTTTTCACCCCGCAAGACTACTGGGCTCTCTCCCCTAATAAATGTTTTTATTTTGTAAAGGGACAAGTTTGCATGGCTGTAGATCAATCGTCGTGTGATCTCAACCATTCCCATCCCAAGTGAATGACCACCATTTGATCATGATATCATGGGTGAGCACTGTCTCATCCTGAAGTCAAGGAATGATAAATACTTTGATGGGTCTTTAATACATTATGTTGTGGGTTACTAAAGCAATTAAAGATGCACATGTTTTAAATCAATGGAGATGTTATAATCCCAATAGAAAGGTGCTTGATGGTTAATAACAAGGTTGGCAACTGTGTTGAACAAACAAGATTTCCGATGGTTGAGATCCACGATTGCCCACCATTGTGTAATCAAAAGTTGTGAGTTCTTTATTGATTGTGATATCACGGGCGGGCACCACGTGTCTCATCCGATGAAGCCGAAGGAATGATAAATACTTTGATGCATCTTTAATACATTATGCCATGGGTTATATTTATTAATGTCTTAATATTATTTTATAAATTGAACATTAATTATAAATATTTTAAAATCAATTAAGTATTTCAATCTAAAATTTTAATATTTGACATTACAAATAAAATTAAACTAAATTCTAATTTTTAAAATCCATAAAATATTTATTATCTATTTAGTTTTACTAATTATCTAATACAATTAATTATTAAATTAAATTAAATATTCATTTTATATTAATTAAACAATTATTAATTAGAATTTTAGAATAAATTAAGAAATAAGATCTATATAAAATCAACTTTTATTTTTTCTTTGTGTCCAAATCATTTCATTTTCTAAAATTCTACTAAATTCTAGATATCATAATTAAACACAAAAAATTTATTCTATTCTAATCCTAACCCTAGTTAAACCCTAACCCTATTTGGACTCTAACCCTTACCCTAATTGAACACTAAATCTAATTGTAATTGACCACTAAGAATAATTGAATTCTACCCCTACCCCTAACCCTAACTCTAACTAAACCCTAAACCTAACTCTAATCAAACCCTAACCCAAACCCTAATTGAACTTTAAAACTAACCTTAATTAATTATTAACCCTAATTGAACATTTATTGAATACTAGTCCTAATTGTACCATAACCCTAACTTTGAACTATAGTTGAACTCTAATCCTAACCCTAACACTAATTCTTATCCTAATTGAACCTTAACCCCAACCCTAACCTTAACCTTGACCCTATTTGAACTCTTATTGAATTCATAACCTTAATTAAACCCCAACCTCATCCTCAATCCTAACCCAAATTGAACATTCATTGAACCCTAAACCTAACCCTAAGTGAACACTAATTAATTGAACTCTAACTTTTTAGTTGAAAATATTAAAGTGCCTTAGATTTTCCCATTCATCGCCATTTATCATTCAATTCCTAATAGAACTCCAAAATTTTATACTTTTATAATGTTTTAATACACACCTAATATTAAGGGTTTAGAGTTTAAGGGTTAAGGGTTTAGGGTTAAGGGGAGAGAGATAGAGGGAGTGAGTGAGTGACCCATTTGTACATATTATTCTTTTATTCTTTGTCAGTTAAATATTTAGTTACCCATTTACCGTTAGCAAAAATGACCCAAGAATTTAATAGAATGGACTACTCATATAATACCTTGGATTATGGAGCTCAATTCTCTGATATATTGCTACTTATCAAATCCTTTGTAAATAATTGTAAACTTATGACTCCATTTAAGCATTTAATTGATTTTCTTGAATCAAAGCAAAAACATACACACAATTGAACAAATTCTCAAAAGAATAATGATAACATCATTAACATTTCATTCAAAATTCACTCAAATCCACATAAGGAGAGAAAATATATTAGAATTATACATTTATTCATGCTTATATGTCATATTTGGATACAATTTAAGATAATTTGCATATATTCATCCAAAACTCAAAACAGGCTATCTATTCTATTCCGTCCACTTGGGGTTTTAACAGCCAATGGCACTATAGTTATCACTTCCTCATCAGAGGACATATATCTTTCTACCCATATATTCAACTCAAAACCTAGCTAGAGCTTTCATCAATTCTCTCCCTACAAATGAGCCTTGAATTACCTTTTATATGACAAGGGAGCAACAAGCTTCGAGCTCAAATGTAATTTCACCAAAAATTTTCATTTGAACAAAATCTCCATTGCATTTGACTTTCATTTCAAAAATTCCCACATGTTGAATCTACAAAACATAGTGGCACACGAACTGGGGAAAGCTAAAAGAAAAGGGAACACAAATTGTCATCAAAATCCCCTTGTCGCTATCCACGCAAAAAAACCAGGCAACCAAATTGCCACAAAGGTAGCACAACAACTTCTTATTTACCTGCCAACCTACCCTTACCAACACTCAGACCCCAGTATACACGCCCGCTTCTAGTTGTTGCCCAATACGGTAGACCCTCAACCTCCTCTTCTTTCTTGTCCTTGCCCAATATGGTTCTAGTCCGTCCACTTGGGGTTTTAATAGCCAATGGCACCACAAATATCACTTCCTCATCAAAGGGTAGACTGTGATTGAAGTGAGGTAAATATCGACAGTAGTTAGAGTCGGTCTTAGTTACATCATCAGAAGTGTTGCTCATAAGGTCAATGGGCGAGTGTTGGCATCTAGAGGAGCCATGCCCATACCTTATTTTCCTATCAACACTAGTAATAGAGCACACTGCCGACTGCTTGCCTTTGTCATCTACTAGTTGAGTAGCAACATCCTGGAATTACAACCTTCTACTGCATCTAGTGGGCACAAGCCTAGGCTTGTCAACCAAAGCACCTTCCTAAATAGTAGGACCGAGATTTTGTGAGCTCAAACGAACAGACCTCCTTATTGAATTACTCTTTTTCTCTTCTCAGAAAAGCACTCCAACTTGATTAGACTCAGCCCACAAAGTGCTCTAACTACTACAAAAATGACACTATTAGCAGTTAATTCCTCTTGTATTTATTGTGCGAGGTAATGGCAACCTTCATCAATGCTTAGTAAAAATGCATGTGAAAACATGGTAATTTGGCGGTGTATGTATTGTCACCATTTAACTAGAGCTACATGAGAATCCAAAGATCACCCTTCATGATTTCCAACAACATCTTCACACAAATTGAGATCGACATGACTACACAAGCAAGGAATAATTCATTAATGCTTCCCCAGTTGTAAAATAAAACGACCACCATGTTCCATTTTCCAACTTTGAATACTGCTTGCTGATCTCCTAAAGAGTTGGCAAATCAAACGGTTTATCTCGGGCTAACTCGATTTGACATCCAACGAAGCATCATTAACATTCCTCACGACCAATAAAATTAATCCATCTCGGAAACCAACTACCATGTCAGCAGGTCCTATGCACTTTGCAAACTGAATGGTTGGAGCTACGCATCACAATCTCATTGACCTCGTGACTTTTAACCAACCTTCATCTTCCTCCTACGAGCTGGCAGGGAACGACAGAGATTTACATTAGCTTTTGATCTTGGTTGTTAATCTAAAACCACAGGTTATGAGCTCAATAGTGGAGATTGGGCCCCACATTCCATACAGGATACACATCTACCTTTTGTTGACCTCACGCCAAATAACAGGGCGACACCTTAGGTCTACGAGTTGGTGGGGTACGATCGAGATCTTCTCCCATATCTTCAAATCTAGAAAACCTACACATTACACGGTTAGTATTTAATGAAAGGCTTTGGCTAAGCCGTCAGCGACATGACCACTAGGGTTAATGGCTTAGTCTTACGTCACTGGATTAAAATTAAAACCCAACTTTGATTTTAATACTTTATTTCCTCCGTAGGGTTTTATTTCTTAAGTCTCGGTTGGCCCCATGTTTCATCTTTTAAAAAATAACTTATGTTGTTGTTTGTCATCTGCCTAGTAATTCCCACTTCTCCTTTTAATGAATTTTTTATTTTGCAAGGGTTGATTTAGTGTTGTCGTTGATCTATTTCCTGTAGATATCGACGGTGCCCACCATCCTGTGATCGGGAATTGAAGGATCATGAAATAACGGGCAAGTGCCATGTGTCCTATCCGAGGGATCAAATTTGTGCTATCATTGACCAACTGCCATTTGATCTAAGCCGTTCCCCACCATCCTATGGTGGTGCTTGGGTTGATTGCAAAATCATGGGCAGGCACCACGTGTCTCATCCGATGAAGCCTAAAGAGTAAAGGAAACACTAGCCGGCTTTAAATGTATTAAGGGGTTGTTTACTAAAGTGTTCTCGAGATGCACATGTTCTAAATCAATGGATATGTTATAATCTCACTAGAAAAGCTGCTCGAAGGTTAACAACATGTCTGGCAACTGTGTTAAAGGAATGAGATCATTGATGCTCATGATCAACGGTCACCCGCCTTTGTGCAATCAGAAGTTTCAGGATTGTGATATAGTGGGCAACTGCCACGTGGACTTCCTTCATAGTGTATGGTAAGGTGGGACCTTTATCGCTGTGTTGGAAATTGTGTCAGCTTGTTTTGAAGGTGGTCGTCAATGATTTGATCAAGCTGAAGAATCGACGACTCAAATTTAAATCTGCATCAAATATGGTTGGAGTCATTCATGCAACATGAAATTAAGCTTTAATGGTGGATGAGACACTTGTTGGCGTAATTTGATCGACAATAAAATCAATTTTCCTGCTTGGTCTATATCAAAAAGAATTCAAATATTTCACGGAGTATTTTTAGAGCCGAAGGTAGAATTACGAGTTTCTATAGCCAGAATTTGGGAGTTTTGTGAACAAAGCCGTGAGTTTATTTTCTGTGCCTCTCGGTCATTTTGCATTTGAATTTGGGAAAGGATTAGCTGGATGTGCTGTGAGCTTGTTGATGAATGTGTTAGGGCTATAGTTTAATTATAGTTGTGAGAAATTGTAGTGTTTTGTCCTGTAATTTTCTATCTCTGGTTAGTCCTAGCTATCTGAATTATAACGTTGTAAAGAAGCCCTAGTTTGTCCGAGATGGCACCACCCAAGCAACATTCTGGCCAGACTGAATATTTGAAACGAAACCTATATGATGATTTCTTGGATGAATTCCCCTTTTCAATGAATGATAGGAGGGAGGGATTGGTCCTAATGTGAGGGAAAATCCTGGGGGAAGGGTTAGTGTATAATTGCTCTAACATTTTCGATGCTAGGGTTCCCCTCACTGGCTTGGAATTGTTTAGATTGTGGTATGGACAGAGGAATTTGCCTCACCCTTTTTCAAATGGATGGATGTATGATATGGGGAACCTAGTGGTACCAAATGTATTCCCTGATGTAGACCTGCTTAGGACAGTGGCTGCAAGATATGACCATGTTACACGGATAATCAGGGACAATGATGGAAAGGTTCTATTGAGCATTAAAAGAGAAGAGGTCCAACATATTTTTGACTTAAGTGAACCAAGTGAAGACTTGGTTCCTATCAACCTTAAGGAAATGAAGCAGGAGTATGCAAAGCTAAAATAATTTTTTAGAACAAGGTTACTTCCACCTCATCTGGCTAAGGAAGGAGGTTTAAAATTTCATATCATCCCCAGTGACTAGAAACCTTTCAAATTAAATTGTTTTGCAAACCATTTCCTAGCCACTTTCTATTCTTTATCTCATATTTTGGGTTTCAGTCCTGGTACGGTAATGCCCATTGCTTATATGTTCATGGGGTGCAAATACAACACCCTAACTTCTCTGTGACCTATGACTTCGCTTCTTTCATGGCTGAGAGGATGCATGAAGGGCTGTCAAAGCTGCAAAACAATGATACTGAGACTCAATTATTTTGGTATTCTATGCTAATGCATATGTTTTTGTTTAAGAATGCTGAATTTTTCTCTGAGAGGATGAAATTAAGGCAATCAGTTGATGGAGAAAGATTGCCAGTACAGATATGGGCTGCATATTTATCTTATAATAAGGAAAGCCCTAGTTATGTGCAATTTGATAATTGTTTTGCTTCTAGATTAAGGGCTAGATTAATGGTGAATATACCTAGGATCCCTGAGGAATTACATGATTTCCTCAGGCCAAAGGAGAGGAAGTTAGAATTGAAGGTTTACCATAACTAGGGTGACATTATCCCATACCTAGTCAGCACTATCTTGAGAGTATATGGTTTCCAAGCAGCCCCTCATATACTACCATACAATGTGCAACCAAGAGTGGGATTTGCAGAAGTTATGTGGTAGATAGGTTGTATTCATGAGGAAAACCTCACTAGAAGGGGTAAGGGAACATTTTTTCCAGATTATACAATGGTGTCTAATTTTTTATTTTCAAAAGGAGGTTGGACGTATTTTGATAATTTATTTAATAATTACCATTTGAGGTGTGGACCAAAGCGGCAGCATGATCTTGAGGGTTTCTTTGCTCTTTTCAAACAAAGAATAAAAGCTGGAAACTTTGTGCATAAGTTTAATTTCCCTGAAGACTTGATTAGAAATGAATTTGATTTTAATAGACAGGATTTGAACAAGGAGAAATGGATAGCTTATGGTAAGATACTAGATGTTGTGCACAAAATGGATCCAAAATATGATCTACTATTAGAGTTCAGTCCCCACCATAAGAAAATTGATTTTTTGATGGGAAACTTCAAGGAAATTATGGGCACATTGAGGACAAAAAAGATAAATTTAGAATTGAGTCTGGGTGTACAAGAGCAAGGTGCTAGACCAATTGAAACAAGGCCAACATACCAGCCTATAGAAAGGTGGCCCATTTACATGAGGAAAAAGGATAGTAGCAGTGATGAAGAAGAAGTGGACAGAAAAGGAAAATAAATTATGAAAGTGCCTCCACAACCAAGTCCAAAATTCAAAATGCTTGGGGAAATCAAAATTATTGATTTAGAATCATCACAGGAATACAATCCCTCATCACCACCATCCGAGCCAAGCCCTAAGAGGCAATGAATTGATCAACCATAGGAAGATCTGATGGATAAGATTATTGTTACTGGCCAAGACATGGAAGTTGGTATGCCTTCCCCTCTTAGGCCAGCTGAATTAGTTTTATCTTATTTAGATATGAAAGGTAAAAGTGGACAAGATGCAAGAATGGAGGCATGCAAAGAGTTTCTAGATGACAATACATTTGTAAAAACTCTTGTATTCTTGCAATTGGTATGGAGGATGAAGTTTGAAGAGTATCAAGATAAATGTAGGAAGAGAAGAGAACTAAGGCCTGACAGGTCAGACCAGGAGAATGATGAGGACATAAAAGTTGAATTAATGGAAGAATTCAAGAACATCACTCCTGAAGAAGGAAGAAAACTGGTGAGTCAAGTTGGTGTATTAATTTTTCCTGAATGAGACATTGCAGATGTAGTAGTCTTTAATGCTATTATGAAGTTTAAGAATCCCTTTCAAGACTCTAAAGAAGAGGTCAAGGCAGCATTGCAAAACTCTACTTTCAGTGAGGAATATGAAACTCTGGCAATTTGGGCATTGGCCCCACAAGGGAGAAAACCATATATTTATGATATTAATCCAAATTTCAAGGGAGGATTGATAATAAAGAGAGCGTCAAAGACCTCAACCACTAAGGCCACTAATTTGACTGTGAATGTGGCCAAATTGGCCCAAAAGACTGCTGAAAGGGAGGAAGCTGAAAGGAAGAGCTTAATGGAAAAATATAACCTTTTGATTGAGGAGTACAACAAGATGTAGCAGAAAAATATTGAGTTGCAAATTGAAGTGGAGAGGTTTAGGTATAAGTAGATTGGGGAGACATCAAGTGCTCTAGGAACTAGTACATTACCTTCCACAGCAGGGTCAGTGCCTCCTGCTTCTTCAATTGTTTCCACACTAGGATCTCCTAGTCAGAATCATGTCCTCCCCCTTTCTTTAGAGGAAGTTGAAGAAGAAATAGAGTGTTATGTCGATCCTACAAAGAAGTAGCTCTTGCAAAAAATTGATGAATTGCAGACATCATTAAAAAAAGGTGAGGGATCTCTCTTAAAGCAAAAGGAAATTGTTACTACTATTTTGAGGCATTTAAATGAAAAGGTTGATAGAAAATTGCTATCTATACATTCTTTATATTATTTGTTGTTAGTAGAAATAAAGAATATTGATAGGGATCAGGAAGTAGCGATACCAATAATTGAAAATTGGATCCCTAGGGCCAATGATCTGGATATCATGTATAAGGCCTCAAGGTTTGATATAAATAATAGGCCCCAATCATTAAAGCCTACTCATGTGTTAGTAAAATCATTGCAAGGTTTTCAGACCTTACTAGATGACTTGAGTAGGAAGATTAGGGAGCTAGTGAAGAATTTTAATGATTGGGGTAACACATTGTTACCTGATATAATTGATGAGTAGGGGAAAATCAGGTCATTTCAACAATGGCAGGCTCAAGCAAGTGAGGCCATCAATGATTAAATCAATTCAATTTGTGATGAGTCAGACTATGATTTGTTGGTGAGTTGTATGGAAAAAATCATTAGTACCAGCTCATTTTTGGAATCTTTTGAAAGGGATGCGAATCAGGTAGCTGTAAAATACACACCTTATATTACCAAGGTGGATGAGGTAATTAATTTTGACTGGCCGGCTAATGATGAGTAACGGAATTGGGTAACTAAATATTTGAATGAGGAGGAGTAAAAGGAGTGAACTACTAACATGTGGTAGATCAGATGTTACGGTTGCAATGGTTCCAGTTTTGTGTTGATAGCTTTCTTGGTGCAGTTTTCTTGTGGTTTTTTGCATCAATGTTCCTCAGCTGATATGATGAACAAGAATATTTTTCAAGGTGGTGGTTGTTGTAACAAATTTTGGAATATCAACAGGTGCTCCAATTGACTGGTGACAGGTGTACTTTTTGGCCCGGTGCTTGTTTGCTCCTTCATTTTCTATAAGGATTTCAAGGCCAAAAGTACGGGTTAGCAAGTTAGATAATTTTTGTCGAGTCTAAGTGAAGTTGCAGAGCGAATTGTAAAATCTGATAGTTTTAGAGTAATGCAACTTAGGTTTTGAGTTCATAGAGATTTAATGTTGTATAATAGTACTAGCATTTGAGTTGAAATAAAAATTCTAGCTCATGTCTCTCCATTGTACATGCATATCTGAACTTTGAATGAAATAACTAAGGGTTGTTTTATCCATCTCACTGTTGTGGTGTGTATGATTCTATTTTAGCTTTAATTTAAGGAATTAATCAAAATGCTTGAATGGGATTATAGGTAGATATGTGTTGTATAAGGATTTGATAAGTAGTCCTGGGTTAGAATGCACACTGATGAAATTGTAATGCAATATTGTCAGGGATCTTATATGTGATGTATTAAATCTGTTATAAACCTCTAGATGCTTATGAATTTGACTCCTACAATGGATATATGGCACTGATCTAAGTTGTAATTATTAGTGTAGTTTAGTATTTGTTTGTCTTTTCCTAGAGCTTGCTACAAATTTTAAATCATTGACTATCTTATACAATGGATTGTGTTTAGTTATCTCACGCTCTAGATAGTTGATATTGTCTATGAACAACCAATTCTAGTTGATATTATCTTATCGTGTTGAGCTATTAAGTGAGATCATCGCTATTGTTAATGTTGTTTATAATAATGGTGCAGAGGTTGTAAACACATTAAGGGATCACCCTCCCAGGTCTTGCAGAGCCCAAAGTGTAGGAGGCTTTTAAAGTCCTCGTCAGTTGGTCTAGGTCCTTCGAGCTGCCTTCAATTGGATTGGCAATTCCATAGGTAGATTAGAAGACAAACCTAGTTATATTTTAAAAAGAACCAACATACACGTCAACCACTGAACAACCACCTCTACAACTAACTTTTTAATCTTTTATGATCCTATGAAACATAAAACACACTAATTTCAAGGTTGTTAACATCACTATTGAAATATTTTAATTTTTTGACTTTTCAAATATTAAAAAGTACATCATTAAATTAATTATGTAATGGCATAAAAATTAAAAAAATCATGAATTAATTATGTAACCACATAAGTCAAATATTTTTCTATCAAGAAATTAATATCAAATAGATAATATAATCGCATAATTAATTTCATTGATCTTCTTCTTCATCCAACTCTTTGAATGTATCATCTGATCCATATTCGACATTGTAAGGATTGGTCATATCATCATCATCGTCATCGATATTAGTTTTGATAATGTCATCATCCACACAAATATCATCTTCATGAACATTAACTCCTACACCATCATGATCTAGTTCCTCCTCTTCGACATCTTCGTCAGGGACATCATCAACTAACCGTTGATCCTGATCATCATCTACATCATATTCTAGTTCTTCAGTATCTTCTTCTTCCACCACATTATAATTTACCGACCTTCCTCTTAGATCATTTCTAACAACAAATGACCAACCCAGTTTACCTGGAACCTCTGAGTAAAATACCTGCGCACATTGGCTTGGAAGAACATCAGGCTCATTTCCATCTTGCTCGATCAACCTTGTATTAACCATGGTAAATCCATTATCATGTTCAATAACAGTTCTCTTAGGATCATTTTCATTCAATCGTAGCCTGTACCATAGGACGACGAACAAAATTAATCTGAAGGACTTAAAGTCACACTCAATTATATTATCTAAAATCCCATACTATCAATTTTCTGAGACTTCTAGATATATGTCACTTCTAGATGAAACATTAGTCACCTGGAAGACTGTAGTTATACTAGAATCACAAGTTTTCTTCATGTCATCCAAAATTTTGATTCAAAATTTATGACCATTGCACCACATAGCCTTGTGGTGTTTCACCTGCAATATGTCAAACATGTAAAAATTATTGCAATATCGTCAGTTGATAAACATATTTATTCTTGGCCGAATGTATGCAAAGAAAAAAATCTCAACAAATATATACATCAATATAATTGAAAATAATTAAATAATATGGGTGATTAATATATTTATACGTACTTGTTTATCTCTTAAACCATATGCTAAATCAATTTCCCTTTGTGTAACATTGAAATCTCCATTACGATGAGTTTCTTTAACCAATGAAGCCATACCTTCCCATGTTAATGCACGACCAGATTGTTGACATTGTTCAATCCATACCATCATCCAATCAAGATTGTTGGCGATGTACAAATGTAGTGCATCCCACTCTCGACCAACTGTACCAAAAAAAATTGAAATTCACAAATGACGTATAATTAGTTAAATACCACATTATATGACCTTAATTTATAATTGATGTATATTGAAGATTAAAAATTAAACAAGTACAATATACATAAAAAATATATGTAAAATGTATTCTAATTAATCTCCATGACCATCTTATAATTACCTCTCACTTTCCTCAATCTACCTTTCCCCTACAGGTATTCCCCTTTGAATTTGTTAATGGAGTTGGGATCCCAAATGCGATCTACATGTATCTTTGTTAAAAACTTAAGAGATATTCACTAATGTACACCATGGTCTGGTATACCATATATCCCTCCACCATAGAACCCTCAGGATGTGCTCTTTGTCTAACCAAAGCCTTCAAAAATTTCAAGTGCCTCTGAACCATGCACATTGACCTTGTGTGTACAGGTTCACACAATTCAATCTCCTCAACTTGGTGTATGAGGTAGTGGTTTTGTGCATTGGAAAATGTTGAAGGTAGACACTTTTGCATTTCACACATTAGACGAGGAATTTTTCTCATCCAATAATTTATATCTTCTTTATGGATTTCTTTAGATTATAGCCATCTACAAGTTATTCAAGGTGCAAATATATTAATGAGATTTAACAAAAATATACAGTATATTACATAACAAGTAAAACAAATGACAATGATAAGATGTATACAATGAATTGAACAAATCTCACTACTTCCCTCATGTATTTAACTTGCTTGACATTGTTGTCAAAGTTGTTTGGGAGAGATAGAGGTAGAACGTACTACAACAATTATGAAATGATCTTTTCATTATTTTTCTAAAAATAGTAAACACGATACACTGAAAAATACATGCATTATACAAGTGTATATAATATACCAAAATAATTACCTTAATGAAGGTATGCCAATCATGTGTTTTCATCCCTGATCCAAATTCACCTTTCTGTGTTATTATATTGTTTATGTTCGTAGCAAATCCTATGGGAAATCAAAATTTTTTTATGACTTCTTTTATAGCATTGCTTTGCTGCTCTGTTAATAACCAAGGAAGGGAACTTATATTAATTTGGTCTCCATCGCTATTTAATTGAATTACATTTTTCATTGCATGATTGGCTTCCTGAATGTCACTACAAATTTTGACAATTTTTTCTTTGTCATGCCTTCCATCCAATATTTTCCATAATATTTCTGTTATATTATTTCTGATATGCATTGTATCAAACAAATGCACAATTTGTAGCTGTTGATAGTAGGGAAACCTACTAAATTGTCTGGGATAACTTTTCAGTCCCTGTGGAAGCTGACCATTAATTCCTTGACTACCTTCATGAAGCATATAAGTTAAACAAATTAAGAATGACAATCATTGTCAATTAGAACATGAGTAAACACAACACAATATAAAAATATAAATTCAAAACATATCATATATGATAGATAAACAATTTGATCTGATGTATAACCTTGACGATTAATTCTATTATATTCCAACTTCCATAGGCGAGGTGACATTCTTTGTGGTTTTGATGTAGTCTCCTCTTTCCCATTGAAAATATGTTTTTCAGTAGTTCGATACTTATGATTTATATGGAGGAAGTGCCTATACTTTGTCAAACACCCGCTTTCCTAAACTTGTTGAACGATGAGATTCCATCTTTGGACCACAAATTGGACATGCAAATTTTCCCTTTGTTTGAACACCTGCAAGATGATATATAATTGGATTAAATATGTCATTTTTTTTAATTATATATAATGAATAGATTATTTTAAAAATATGCATGATATCTACTTTATCAAATTAAATATTGTTAAAGTGCAGTCGAACGTTATAACATACCACAAAAATGTGTTAGCCCTGGGGCATCATGAATTGTCCATACAAGCATTGCATGGAATTGAAATTGTTTTTGTCCCATTGGTCTGGAGACGTCATACATAGTGATGCCATTCCATAACTTTAGTAACTCATGGATAAGAGACTCAATATATACATTCATATCTTTAACTTGGTACTTACCTAGTTGAATGAACACAAACATTACATAATTATTATAACCATTTTATTGCAATATATATAAATTAATGTATATGACTATTGAATGAAAAAAATATGTCATTATGCAACAAATAAGACAAATGAGATGCTACTATGTTAAATAAAATTGATGTAAACAAATACCTGGAACAATCATTGACAACATTATATGCTCCCTCTTTATTGGCATCCATGGAGGAATGCTATTATTGATAACAAAAACAAGCCACACTGACTAAATAGATCTCAGCTCTCCAAATGGATTGACATCGTCCGCTCAAAATGAAAGCCTAAGATTACGAGGTTGTTCTTTAAAGTGTGGCCATTTTTCCTCCATGTCCCTAAATGCAGAACCATCTACAGGCATTTGAAGAATGTCATCTCCACTTCTATTTTGTGCATGGTAATCCATAAATTGTGCTAAGCTTTCGCACCTAAATAATTGTTGCATACGTGGAATAATGGGAATATAAAGAACCTTGCGAGGCACATTTTTTGTTAGTTGATCTATTTGATATCTACTGATATGACATTCCAAAAATTCTGTTGAAAATTCCTATTGTTTATGATATTTAATATGATCATTGGGACATGCATCTATTGCTTGATAATCCATTCCGATATTTTTCATAATGGCACATAAATCTCAGTATGAGCGAGGTAAAATATTTGATGGTGGTAACAAAAATTTACCAATCAATCTACAACAAAAAATAATTTGTTCATATAAAGAATATTAATTGTACATATTTCATCATTTATTTACTAGTGATGAACTAACAACAATTAAAATAGATGAAAAAATATGACATATATGACATACCTTAACATCCGTGAGATTGCTATGTTTGACAAACATTTCATAACCTTCAAGTTCAACAGCAACAATACAACAGAGAGAAGAGTTGTTTCAGAGCCTTCATAAAGGGGCTCATATGCCTTCTCAAGTACAGGTAAATCATGAACATCATCAAAGTCATCTTGATCATCATGATCAGCTCTACCACTAAATGTGTCATGGATCAATGTATTTGTACCATCATCTTTAACTGTGTTTTCTGGCGTATGATCATCTTCTTCCATAGGATCATTAACTTTATCTTTGATATTCACAACTCGATATTCGTCCACTTGCAAAACCACATTCTTTGGGCCGTGATAATCCATATCTGCCCTAGGGCACCCCACCTTTATAATAATAATTGACACAAATAAACCATGATCATGATCAAGTGAATATATATATATAAAATGTTAAAGCGATATAAACATTTACAAATTCAATCAATATAAACACATATAATGAACAAATTACCAATGGATGATAATCATGCCCCCCTTCAATGTGACCATGCTGCCTATAATGTTTCTTAGCTATTGTGATTAAAAGTCGTCTCATCTTTAAGCCCTTGCAATTATTGCAAGGAAAATAACATTTCCCATCACCCTTTCTTTTCAATCTAGCCCACAATCTATCAAGTGTCTCTTCATTTTGTTCTGGACTAATATTATCTAACATGATTTTTCTTTACTAGCTTGACTATTTAGATCTTCAAAAAATATCAAACTCACACTCCAATAATTTTTATTCATAGACAGGTAACATAATCTAATAATTCTGATATTTTACACCAAAATTTTGGCATGCAACAACCCCTGCAAAAGAGAAGATAGTCTGAAGTTAATGACCCCAAAAAACACTTTACAATGCTAATTCCAAAACTTATTAAATTTTGATTTTACTATGATTTCCAACCGTTAAGACTCCTAAAATCAGAATATTGAACTTGATCACAAAATTCCTACAACAATGGAGGTAGCAAGCTAGTAAGAGCAAGTGACCCATTCCTAAGGAGCAACGAGTCGGAATCATCATTGCTAATGTCAATACGGATTTATCCTTTTAGTTAAAGATGCAATGTGTCACTTCTTATGATGAGCTTATCCCTAGGGCCCTCAACATTGAGAGAGCCCTAATAAAAAACAACATAAGCATTGATCAAAGCATGATTAAGGTACAAACCCTAGGCCTCTGTAGAAACATAAATAATAACTATAGCAGATTAGTGAGGTTGCAATACTAGAAAGATTGAGACATTGTAGGTAATAAAAAAATCTTGCAATCTAAAGATTGTAGCCAATAACAAGCACACTATGTAGCTTAGTGGCATTTGTAAATAAAATCTATGGTAAGAGGAATGACAGTTACTTGAGATGTGACAGTCAAAAATAGGCTAAGCAGTGACAAGATAATAAAGCTCAAACCTTGCATAGTAAAGTGGAGATTTTAGCATTGAGTTTCCTTACCCCCTCGCTAACCTTAAGGGTTTTTCAAATGCTTTTGGTAGTGCTAGACAAGGCAAATGCAATCAAGGAATGACTATCCAAATAAAGTAACAGTGGTAATCATAGGTTCAATGTTTCTTCTTAGCCATTAATGTATAATGGAGGTAGTGGATTGCATGTTTGAGCAGTGTTTTGAGACTCATCAAAGATGGGAGAATAGTGAATAATACCTTGTAGACTGTGAAGTAGTTTTAATAAGGTTGAAGGATCTGAAGAACTACAATACCATGAAACAATGAGTCTCCTGTAGTAAGTAGGCAGTCTATAGGGCATAGTTTGATTTTATAGAAGGATGCTCATGAAGGGAATCTTCAAGTGATAGTGAGTGAGATGTTTGAGATTGCAGCTAAGGGTGTAATACCTAGTCTTAAAGGAAGTTAGCAAAGCAATAAATGTGCAAAAAAATTGAATTGTGCACAACAAACAATTCATAATGTTATCTTCCATAATGCCTTGAGTTTGAAGACAAAAATCTAATTGTATCTTCATAATAAAAGTGGTGACCTTAATGGTCAATCACTGGCAACCATGATTTTAAAACATGCTATAGTGCTTATGGAGGCAACATTTTAAGCAAGGCAGTGAGTGGTGGTTTGGAACAATGGTAGGTATGAAGGACTTGCTTTATATGCATACTATGCAGTCTAGCTTAAGACAACGTTCTTATAAAAGATTGAAGGTGGATTATGGAACTTAAGGGTTACCATGAAAAGGATTAAAGAAAAGACTAAGATCTATTTAAAAGCCACGGTCATGAAGATATTAAAGATGTCACATGCAAAACTCTAGTAGCTAGAGTAATGAATATAGTTCCAAAGAGGATAGTGTGCTGGGACAGATTTAGGAGATCTCCACATTATCTAATTATAGGGAAATACTTTATTTTTTTATTTTTTTAATTAAAATAAATCATTCTATACCCTATATCGGATACATTGATACTTCAAAAGCCTCTGAAGGAATTTGAGATTATGCAAATATATGTCAAGTAACATTCATAAGGTTTAGAAAATCTTGATCACTCTCTAGAATAGCCCATTAAACATGGGTTGTGCTTGAATGCACTACATAATTGATATAACACACCACTCTACATATCAACCAGAGTTATAGGCTCTTTATTGTAGCAAGAGGTAATCACTCTTTGATCATGCTATAATTACATCCTAATCTGTTAAACTTGAGACAACCTGAATGCACCCAATGATGATTGACACCTACATTATACAACCTGAATTAACTACATTACATGAGTTCCTCCATTTCTATCACAACATAGCCACATTAAACTTAGGTCACACATGAATGCATCCTATATTTTTTATAGCACAACTGTGCCACATGACCAATAGAGTTATGGATCACATAATTATAGTCACAAGAATTTGTTCCTTGGTTGTGATCTTATGGTGATTCCACACAACAAAATCTAGACATGAAATTATCAAAACCCTTAACCTCTAAAAATGAAATCTGATGAGATGTTGCTTTAAAATATGATTTTCAAACATGGAACTATAAATCTGACTTTACAACTGAATTCTGCAAAAAGATAATGACTACCCTCAACTTGGTGATATCTTCTTGAATTTTTTCTAAATTTTTCCAAGAAAATCATCCTTAGTTCTCCACAAACTGTCTCAAGTAGAGCAAAACACTGTCACAATAAATCAGGCACAAACTCACTTTTCTTTATGTCAGCCACAATTTGATTTTTTTTCTATTTTTCATGTTTGTCGAAAATTCAACGAAAATGATAGCCGACATTTCGACGAACCCTAGGTTCATTGAAATTTTGATGAACGTCGGGGATAAACTTTCAAAAAATTGAATAACACATCAAATTTTACAAGCACTCGATGAACATTGAATTTTACATATTTCATCAGATTTTGCACTCAAATGAGTTAGGGAATGTTGTCTCATAATGGATATAAGATTATTGATTTGGTATTTAAAATACAAAAATTGAAGGGAATCAACTTGGCATCTATTAGTTTGATATTCATCTGTAGAATAACATTCAATCTTTAAAAAAATAAAGGTTTTAATTCTACCTTTTCACCTTCTTCATAGCGAGATCGATGAGCTATAGCTAAGTGGAGGCACAATAGTCAAAAAATATAATATGCAAAGACCGATAAAATCTAAAAAGGCTGATACACTTGGGAATGAAAGGCTGATGAACTTGAAATTTTTGATATACTTTAAAAGAGAGGCTGATGGGGTATTAGAGGAGGCAAATAGACAAACGAAGAAAAAAACTTAATGCAATACTTTGTGCACATCATGAAGAGAGAAGAGGTTGATAGACTAAGAAAGGCCCATAGTATTGAAAGACATCAACCAAATAAAAAAAAGTATGGGGCACAATCAATAGAGGAGTATCCATAGATGATAAGGGAAGGTGCACCAAATGATAAGAGAGCACAGGTGAAATAAAAGATAGCCCATGAGAGTGAGAGAGGGTGCGGTGTAGTGGAAGAACCTTGAGATTAAAGGTAGCGTAGAGCTCCAAGTTAAGGTAGAACAAGACTTTTGATTGGAGTTGGGGAAAGAGGGATGGCCTAAAGAAAGCCTGTGGAGAGGAGAGAGATGGATTTGAGATGATATGTAGATTGAAATGTGCAGCAGAGGAAGAGAAAGGGCACAAAATAGAGGATGGATGAGTGAAAGAGAGAAGGCAATGTGAAATTCCTTATTTGGAATTTTTTTGAAATCTTGTATTGAAAACTTGCATGCATTGTTTGATTTGAAAATAAAACCAAGTTATTGTGTTGCAATTTGAACCTTGTTTTGGGGTAGCAAGATTTTATTGCGGGTATGTACAGGATCATCATGGAAAAAATAGGCCCTTAAGTGGCAAAAAATTCAGAAAAATCAGAATTAGGCAACTTGACGTAAAAATTTGATAAGTTATCTATATTATTTCAAAAATATGTAAGAATAGAATCTGTAGAAAATTGAATGTAGTTTCTAAACTACTAGGTTTTTTTTTTTAAAAAATAAAAAATCTATTTGGTGAAAATTTGAAATTTCAATGTAGTAGTACTTAAATTTTAGGGAGAAAATAAGAAGTAGGTGTCTATCTAACCACCCTAACCACAATAAAATGATAATATTTTTTATAAGATTTTAGATATAAGTAGAGGACTCATGTTCGGATGTGATGCATATTTTTATAATTTTTTTCTAAGTAAATAATTAATTATGAATTTTTTATTATAATTTTTGAAAATATAAAACTCGTATGTTTGACCACCTTAACTCTGGTCAAAACTTCACTAAATTCAATTTTTTTTAATCCTATAGTATGCTAAGCATAGAATGACACATGTTTCAAATTCAAAAAATGTGATAATGTTTGAAAGCTATAGATGTTTTTCAACAGCCTATCAATCAGACTTTAGTAGTAATTCAAATAGAAAATGAATAATAATTATTTATTAAATTCAAAATAAAGCATAATTTATATTGGTGGAAAGTTGAGAATCTCCTTGAAAAAAAAAAATCGTTTCACCAATTTTGGGTAAAAAAAAGGTCGTCAGCCACATACCCTACACATACCCATTATATTGCCACTTTTTGGCCCATCATAATCCTACACATACCCTTGCCATGAAATTGTGAAATAGTCAAGAGGAATTTTGGATTTGTCATTTTGAATTAGGTCGAATTGGGAAGTTGTGGTTGCTCTTGCATCAATTGGTATCAGAGTGAGAGATCTTGAGAATGGATATGATCCACCAGAACTTGTGGGAAATGAGTACTTAACAATTGTGGAAGGATCAAAAGGATTGTTGTGGGTGTGCGTGGAGTCCTGAATAATTGAGAGCTAAAGCCATTGAGTGAAAGAGATGCCTCCACAAAGAGGAAGACCCATGTTAGAGTTAGTGTTGGAATGGTTCTAAGACATGATAATATATGATATTAGAAATGATATAAAAAATGAGGTGAGGTTAGCTGATAATGAAGAAGAAAGCAAAGAGGAAGAACAAGGAAGAAAAGAAGAAGAAAAAGAAGAAGAAGAAGAAGAATGACTAGAGGATGCCAAAAGAGAAATTCTTTTTAGAGCTCTTTCAAGAATCATGAAGAGCAATAAAATGGATGTGCCAATTTTTTCTAGAGCATTAAATCTAGAAGAGATAATCAATTGGATTGGAGAGTTGTAGGAGTACTTCAAAATGGAGGAAAATTAGAGACCTGCTATGGGTGAAGATAGCCCAAATGAAATTGAAAGGGAATTTTGCATTATGGTGGAAAGGGTTACAGAGAGAACAAGAAATGGATGGAGATCCCCAGATAATGAGGTGGAACCAAATGGCAACGAGATTGAAGAACAAATTTATACCTAGATATTACAAGATGGTGTTATTCAATAAATTACAAAATCTGAAGCAAAAAGATATGAGTGTCAAAGATTATATGGATGAGTTTTACAAGATGGCCATTTGATCTAAAAGACATGAAATTGATCGAGAGAAGGTAGACAGGCATGTGAATGGCTTATAGTTTAACATGCAGGACAAGATGAGTATGCTAAAAATTACCACAGTTAAGGAAGCATACCAATATGCATTAAAGGTAGAGGAGAAATTAATGAGAAGACAAAAAAACAATTCCAAAAGTCAGGGAAGATTTACAACG
The DNA here is from genome assembly GCA_007258455.2 of Sequoia sempervirens. Taxonomy (NCBI): domain Eukaryota; kingdom Viridiplantae; phylum Streptophyta; class Pinopsida; order Cupressales; family Cupressaceae; genus Sequoia; species Sequoia sempervirens. Next base: position 10,557,982 of record VDFB02105785.1, read on the forward strand.
GAAAAGGAAAAAGTGAGTAGTAGCAAGGGAAAGCAAATTGAAGAAGAATTGAAGCCCAAATGGAGTAAAGAGGTGGGCCAAAACACCAAAGAAACAGAGGTATTAGCCAGAGGACATTGTGACAGCAATAGAGGGTTTCCATATAGATGTTACCAATGTGGAGAAGTTGGTCATCATGCATACAAGTGTCCTCAAATACAAGAAGACAACAAGAAGAGTGCAACAAGAAACCACTTGGCATAAGAAGATGAAGAACATGATGCATCGCAAAAAGGTGAAGACCCGAAAGAAGGTGAATCTCTCATGATGAGGAGAGTTTTGGTGAGCCCAAAGGCAGTTAAGGAGGAACAATCCCAAAGGAGTCTCTTTTGAATTATGTGCAAGGCTAGAGGTAAGTGTTGCAAATTTATAGTAGATAGTGGTAGTACGGATAACTTATTTTCAGAGGAGATGGTAGAAAAAATAAGTTTGAAAAAGAGTAAGCATCCTAGTTTGTACAAATTTTCTTGGTTCTAGAAGGAACATGAAATGAATATGAGTGAGCAGTGTTTAGTCAATTCTTAGATTGGTTCTTATAGGGATGAGGTGTTATGTGATGCCATGCCTATGACTGCATGTCATATGTTATTGGGTAGGCCATAGTAGTTTGACAAGGAGGCCATCTATGATGGTAGGAAGAATTTGTATACCATCTGGAAAGATGGGCAGACATATATGTCAAATTATCTAAAAGAGAAGGAAAATTAGTTGAAAGAATCCATCTCTATTATTTTTTGTAGTACAAAGAAGTAGTGAATAGAGGAAGAGAAAAGGAGTGAGTATAGTGATTTGAATCCATTCAAAGGGCATATTTTGAGAGGAAAGGGAAAATTGAATTTTTATTTATTGTAGCATTGCAATAAAGGAACAAATAACAATAGTCCAAAAGAATGTGGTGGTCACAAATGTGGACCTATGATAAGAAGTTATTCAAAGAAATGAGATGATGCTAGTGGAGGTGGCTTGAGAGTTGAAGATGAGTTGAAGAGTAGAAGAGGGAAGGCTCCTGTAGAAAAGGAGCAACTGTGAATCAAAAACAAACATGGGATTACCATCCCATGCACCATTCAATGTTTTTGAGTTTATCAACTCAAGGAACATTTCACTTACCCAAAATGTATGGTGCAAGAGCACACAAGTAAATGAGCAATCAAAATTAAAAATTGTTGATCTTCTTTCTGTAGTTTTGGTTTTGGTTTATTTTGGTTTCTCTCTCTGGATTTGTGCAAACTAGATTTTTCAATGCTTCAAACAAATAATTTGGCAGATGTAATGGTAAATTCCATAACCTTTGTAAGGAAGATTTGATATAGAGATTTTTTTTGATATAGTTACAATTACCTTGGTCGTTGTGTATGCAAATCAACATAGAAATGTTGTCTCATAATGTAAATAATATTATCAATTAGGTATTTAAAATGAAAAAATTGAAGGGAATCGACTTGGCATCGGTCAGTTTGATATTCATCTAGCGAATAACATTCAATCTTAAAAAAACCAAAGTTTTTAATTCTTCCTTTTCACCTTCATCATAATGGGATCGATGAGCTACAGCTGAGTGGAGGTGCAATAGTCAAAAGATGTAGTATGAAAAAGGGTTGATAAACTCTAAAAAGGCCGATACACTTGGGAATGAAAGGTCAATGAACTTGAAAAAGGCTGATATGCTTTAAAAATAGAGGCTATAGTGCCCCTCCATATTGGCCTTTCTAGGCATTTTAAGTAAGTTTGTTTGCTGATTGGGTTATTCGATTTGAAAAATTGTTTGATTAATGTTGTTCTTAGCTAATTAACATATTAAATAAATTATTGAATGAAATAGTTTTGATAAATAAATTGATAAATAAAAGGTTCACTAAATATAATAATATATATATATATATATATATATATATATATATATATATATATATATATATATATATATATATATATATATATATATATATATATATATATATATATATATGTATAATAGTTAATAATAAATTTAGCTACTGATAATAAAGAATAAAAAAATTATTCAAAACTAGTAATTAGTTATTAAATGAGATGTAATCAAATGCATTTGCATGCATGAGTGTTTTAGGTGGAAACTGATTTCTTGCATTCAAGGAATATCTTTAATTGTTTACCAATTATAACTATTGCATGTTGAATCAAATACGAAATCAATTGCAGTTATACCTTGGCTTTGGCATGATTTTAGGCTTTTAATGAGGCTCTTTTCTTGGCTTTCAACTATTATTATTTTTTAAATAGTGGAGGCCTATCTTGGAAAGGAAGTTACATTCTTGTAGGTAGCGGGTTGCTACATGATGACATAATTTTTATAACCTTATTTATGTTGAGGTGAGAAAGGGAAAAGATTGTCTCAATCAAAGTAATGAAGAATGTAGTGGTATGACTGCATTTAACCTCTCTTTGTAATTGACATTTAAGAGATGGAGAATACAATGGAAAGGTGTTATGGAGGAAGGATACAAGGGGTACACTTCATGAATTTCAGTCATACAATTCCCTTTGGAAGCTTCTACCATTTCTGGCTACTATATTCTTACACCATTATCCCTTATTTTTGTCTACAATGTAGAGTAATCAAGTATGTTGCCATATTGAGTAGGTGAGGAAAAAGCTCAGGCCACATCATTACAGTTTTCTCTTGAGTCAATTTATAGGTACTTGACAATTTCTCATGCTTATCTTCACAATCAGTGTATATATATGCATTTAGATAAGCCTTTCTCTACGTAAGATGTTGTTGTTCTAAGGCATTCTATCATCAATTTTTGTGTCAAGACTAAGACTACTATTTTCCCATTTTTCATGCATGTCAATGAAGATTCAATTTTCCCATAGTGTAAAGGGTATTCTATCTGCTCATAAGAAAATGGGTGTAATATAGGTTTGAAGGTAGGTTTATGTTATTCTTTCCTCATCATTAGAGAATGCATATTCTAAACCGAAATCTTAAGTCAATGAGACAAACAAGCTTTGGAAAAATATAAATATATTGAATCAGGTTATTCAAGTTTTAACAAAGTTATAAATATTTTCTTAAGTCGATATGATATTTAGATGGGAAAGGTTTGGATAAATGGTTCGAAAATAGATATGATTTTAGTGTGTATCAAATTAGATGTTTCTTGTAAGGAAAATGTATACTTTCCCCTTAGAAGCTTCTCCAACTAAATGCATATCCACCTATATGATGAGTCTAGTTTATGCTCTAATTTTGGGTAGAATTTGTGATCTAGTTGCTGAAGTTATCATGGACTTTGACGTTAAGTGTTGATACTTTTATGATATTTCCTCAAACTATAGAAATTGGGCTTAATCTTATTTCTATAAACCTTTAATGATAATGGCATGTTATATGGACTGCCTATATTAATCTTTCATGTGGTTAATGAATGTTCCTTAAGGTGGTTACATATGTGCAATTATTGTGTGTACTAACATTGCCATGCAGATATAATTTGGAGATGCTAAATTGAGGAAGACACTGCCAGTTGGGCACACACCATAATGTACAGCAAGGGAATTGTTCAAAGGTCAAAGGAGGTCGACGAAAGGAGATTTCACATGCAAACTGAATGTAACCTCCTTGTAGTGGTCATTATTGATGTTGAGAAAACATGTGCGTTACTGCAGTGCTAAATCTATGATTGGACATGCATGTCTGATTGGATTCCATGCATGCATAACCACCTCCCCACTTTCTCTATTTTCCCTAAATGTCATCCTCCCAGTTCATGGAGTTGACTGCCTTGTTTAGCTGGTAGTCTGATGCTCCTTCTCAAGGGGTTGTGTGATTTGAGATTGTACTTCCATTCTTAAACTTTCAGCAATACAGTTATGCTATTCTTTTGTACTCATGAATTCCAGTGAATGAAATGAAATTCTAAGTTTGAGCACTTGAGTTCTCATTATTTTTATAGGATACTTATCTAAGGGGGACCACTTGGTGAGTAATTCATTCTTTAGTTTAGTACTAGTTTAGTATTAATTTTTGTTTAGTAGTTAGTCAAGAATCTGGCACAGACTATTCCTGCAACCACTAGGATTCCATTATGTGACTATTCCTACAACCAAAACAAATAGAATAGCATCTTGTTTGTTTGCTCAAATTTTCATTTTATGTCATGCATTTCAGCTTGGTGTAATTGTTGATTGATGGTTAGCATTTATATTATTCCTTTCTAAGAAATTTACTTTCAGCATTGCATCTTTCTTAGTTTTAGAATGAAACTGACTACTTTGGGGTTCCTAGTGCATATAATGTGCTGACCCATTTCAAGTTCATGTCCCTAGGTTGACAAGTTAAATGCACCTTCATGATGATTGGAATGTCCATTTAGGTTAGATTTCCAATCTATGAATCACGGATGTAATGGCCTAGTTGTTAAATCATTGTAGGAGGTAGACATTTTTGGCATGGTTGTCAGGGATGGTGTCAAACTGGAAACTTATTTGGAGTCATTGATAGTTTTCTTGTTGTAGTATTTCTAAAAGTTGTTCTTAGAATATCCCTCATTTAGGAAGTAATGACCCCCCCTTATTATTTACCAATTCTTTGTGTAAGTTGACTGATAGTAAGTTGATACCACATGCATAGAGGAAGGAGAAGGGATGCTTATGGGAGATTTCTTCCTAATGATCCTAATCCATTCTAGCTAGTTGAATATCAAAACCTGCCAAGAGAAAAAGAAGAAAAAGATCCACAGCCTTTTACTGATGCATTTCTTGATCTGACTAGATCTGAAGTTTCCTCTGAGGACCGAAATCAGTTTGAGAACCCCTTTGCTTTGGAATTACATCAAGTAGGCATGGGTGATGCAAATAGAAATAGACCTAACCAACCAGATTTTCCTTTCCCCATTTCCCATTAGAATGAAGTTGACAACATAAAAAATATCCATGCTTCAGCACTCCCCAAGTTTTATGGTCTTTTCATAGAGGATCCTGATACCTTCTCATTTGAGTTTGACATACTCTGCAGGAGTTATGATTATACCATTGATGCCTATAGGCTTAAACTATTTCCTACCACTCTGAAAGAAGTTGCATTAAGATGGTTCATGAGCCTAGACAAAGATATTGTGGAAACTTGGTAAGACATGAAGATAAAGTTCCTTGAGAAATACAAAGAAAGGGGAAGTGACATGAGAGGAGATGACATTTTTAGGATGCAACAAAAGGAGAATGAGAGCCTGGAAGATTAGATTTCAAGGTTTTTGTTCTACTTACAAAAATCTCCACACCATACCCTCAACGAAGAATCACAAAAATTTATTTTCTTAAGAGGAATCAATGAGAGTTGCATTGATGCCTTGGACCTGATGGTAGGAGGTGATATCACCCAAGTTCCTTGGGATGACATCAAGAAAATATGCCAGAACTACTCTAGAGAAGCTTCAAAGAAAGGGAGAGTTTACCAACCCTCTATGGGTAAGTCATCTACCAGTGGAGTCTCAAGGATGGAGATCACACACTTGCTAGAAGATTTTAAGCAAAACATCATAAACAATATAGCTACTTAGTTGGATACATTTCAAGCCAAGAAGAAACAAGAGGAGGTAGAGGCAATGTTGGTAGAGTATTGCCCCCATTGTAGATAAAAGAAGAAGGACTGCATATGCAAGATGGTAACTAATATTGAAGGTAAGCATATTCCACCTAAGTTCAAACCAATCTAGATTAAAGAAGATCAAGTCTACTATGTTGTACAAAGGAAGCCTTGGGATCCAAGACAAGGTATGCCAATGGATCCACTATCTTATGTTGGGCCATATTTCAATTCCTATTCATCTGGTAACCAAAGGTAGCCCCCATATCCATCCAACTATGGAGGATATCCACCACATCCTTGGGGTAACCCTCGAAATGCTTGGCCCAATAATCAAAAATCTCCACCCTAGTGGCATCAACCTCAGGAGAATTGGCATCAATATCAAGGGAATTGATAACCACCTCTAGGAAATTGGTAGCAAACAAATCAATGGAGGGGAGGACAACAATGGCCAACCCAGACAACCAGTTACATGCAACCACCTTCTCAGCCCTAATAGCCTGCAGTAATGCCTCAACCTACTAATTCAAGCTCAAAGAAACGTAAACCTACTTAGCTACCAACTCAGACCACACCCAATCTAAATAAAAAACCATAGGAGCAGCCTGTATACTCTATTGATTTAAATCAATTCTCTACATATGTTGGGAGTGTAAGTGACATCCACTTGCATTCAGGAACTACTTTACCAACCCCTTCCAAGCCCATTATCACTGAGCTTCCTATGGAAGATTAAGAGGAACCTTTGAATGATCTCATTTAGCCAAGTGCACCTAAAAATCCTAAACTAATCCTAGCCAAGAAGACTAAACAAGAACCACCATTTCCTCAGAGATTGGAAGTTTCGAAGAAAAAGGAAGAAAAAGAGGATACCACTTTTGACATCCTAGATTAGCTGAAGCATATATGTATCCATATCCCTCTATTCTAGGCCATAAAGGATGTCCCAATCTATGGAAAGGCAATCAAAGAAGCATGACTCAAGAAGCCAGGCAGGAAAAAGAAGGACCCAACTATAGTTCATGTGGTGGGACAACTAGTTGACATCATGCTTGGAAAAGTGACTATCCATAAGTACAATGACCTAGGTAGTCTTGTGGTAGAAGTTGTTATAAATAGGATCCAAATAAAGAATGTTCTAATTGATTTAGGGACAACAATCAATGTAATGACCAAGGACATCCTGTAGCAACTAAACATTGCAAGCATGAGATCTACTCCTATTTTCCTATAGCTTGTTGATAGTTCTACTATTAATCCTGATGGTATAGTGGAGGATCTTGTGGTAGTTTTAGACTCCTGGGAGTACCCAAAAAACTTCATGATTCTTTCTCCTAAAGCTACACTAGGCAGGTACCCCATTATTCTTGGAAGGCCATGGTTAGCAACTAAAAATACATATATTGGATTTAAGTTAGGTGACATGACCATTTCAGATGGGAAGAGCACCAACAAGTTTGTTCTTTATCCTCATGCCTAGCCATCTCATGATGAGAATGATCTCGTATGGCCACATGTTGGTGAAGAGGTTGAGGAAGTTAATTTTGTGGTGCATCTTATGATGCTACACAAAATATCTTTTATGTAACTTCAAGATGAGGATGAAGTACTGGCTAACATCATTCAGAATCATTGTGAAGTGGAAGAAGCATCATCTTCTCATTCTGCTATTCCAGACAAGACACTTATGCCTGCTCTTCCTGCAGCCACTGTTCCTGCAGACGTTTTTCCTGTAGCCACTCTTCCTACAGGAAGACTTCATGCAGCAATAGGTATGACCCATACATTGCTGCCATATGAACTAAAGGTACCATGTATTATTGAAGCAACCATGATAGAGTTGACTACACAAGTGCAAGTGTCAGAAGGAAGATATCTGAATGTTAACATCAAACTAAGTGAATAACAACTTTTATTGGAAAAACTATTAAGGACCCACTAGCATACATTTGTGTGAGATTATCATTATATGAAGGGATTGTAACCTAAACTTTTCACACACAAAATTTACATCAGAGATGATTGCACCCTAGTGAGGTAGCGACACAGAAGAATTAACCCTGCACTGAGAGAAATTGTAAAAGGAGAACTGTAGAAGTTGCTAGATGCAATATTTATCTACCCCATTTCAGATAGCCAGTGGGTGTCTCCATTAGTGATTGTGCCCAAGAAATGAGGGAAATGGAGAGTTTGTGTTGATTACAGGGAACTTAATGCTGCCACAAAGAAGGACCATTTTCCCTTACCCTTCATAGATCAAGTTTTGGACACACTTGCAGGAAAGTAATACTTTTATTTTCTAGATGGATTTAGTAGCTACAACCAAATTCAAATTGCACCAGAGGACTAGGATAAGACCACCTTTACTTGCACATGGGGTACCTACGCCTACTCAGTACTCCCATTTGTCTTATGCAATGCACCTGCAACTTTTCAAAGGGCATTCATCAACATATTTTCAGATATCTCTCTTGAGTGCATGGAAATTTATATGGATGACTTTACCACTTATGGTGTTGATTTTAATCAAGCATTAGAAATTCTTAGGAGATTCCTACATATATGTGAAGACCAAAAATTTGTCCTTAAACAGTGAAAAGTGCTTCATGATGATGCAAGGTGCAGTTCGTGGCCACTACATCTCCCACAAAGAAATTCAAGTAGATCCTACAAAGATTGAGGTGATCATAAATCTGCCCACACCTACAAAACAGAAGGATGTGAAGAGTTTCCTGGGCCATGCAAGATATTATAGGTGTTTCATCAAGTATTTCAAAAAAATATCAGCACCATTGTATACTCTTCTCACTAAAGATTTTGAATTCTAGTGGACTAAAGCTTGTGACAAGGCATTTTCTGACTTGAAGGTAGCTTTGACTCATGCTCCTATACTCAAAGGACCTAATTGGGAGCTTCCTTTCCACATCCATATTGATGCATCAAATTATGCCATAGGATCGATCTTATGACAAAAAGAAGGAGCTATTGAAAAGGCCATTTATTTTGTCAACAAAAATCTGCAGCGAGCTAAATTCAACTATACAATGATAGAGAAAGAAATGGTGGCAGTAATCTATGCCTTGAAAAAATTTATGCATTACAAAATAGGTTACCAAATCTTTGTGCACATTGATCATGCATCCATTAGGTATCTCATGAATAATCCTTTGATCTCTGATAGGCTGGAAAGATGGTTATTGTTGATATAGGAGTTTGACATAACCATTGTGGATAAAGTAGGGAAGGCTAATGTTGTTGCAAATTTTCTTTCAAGGTTGACTACATCAGGGGACAATCAATCCATAGATGACTCTTTTCCTGATGATAATCTATTCCCTATTAGTGTACAAATTCCTTGGTATGCTGACATAGCTAATTATCTGGTCATAGGTAGAGTTCCTCCTCACTTCTCTCCAAAAGAGAGAAGGACACTCATTGAAAAATCTTTTCCTTTCTCATGGATTGTTGGATGTTTGTTTTATACTGGACCAGACCATGTCATGAGGAGATGTGTGAGAGAAGATGAGACATGTGACATTTTGCATGCATGCCACAATGAACCATGTGGAGGAAATTTTGCATCCAAGAGGATAGTAATGAAGATTTTGAACATGGGATATTTTTGGCCAACACTCCACAAGGATGTAGGAAGGTATACAAGAAAATGTGACAGATGCCAAAGAGTGGGCAGGCCAACCAAATCTGATGAGATGCCACTTTACCCTCAGGTAGTAATCACTCCCTTTGATAAGTGGGGATTGGATTTTATAGGACCCATTGACCCTCCATCAAATGGTAAGTCCTATACCCTGGTATGCACTAATTATGTAACTAAATGGGTAGAAGTTAAGGCCATGAAGCATGCAAGAGATAACAAGGTTGTAAAATTTCTTTATGAGGATATTTTCACAAGGTATGGAGTTCCACGAGAGATTGTGACTAATCAAGGGGCTCAATTCACATCAACCCTTATTGCAACACTAGTCAATGAGTACAACATAAGACACAAAAAGTATACTCCTTATCACCCCCAGACTAATGGTCAAGTTGAAGTAACCAACAAAGAAATTGAAGCTATTTTGACCAAAACAGTAGCTATCCACAGAAAGGATTGGGAAAACATATTACCAAAAGCTGTTTGGGCCTACAGACCTACCTAGAAAACAACTACAGGCTTCACTCCATTTGAGTTGTTGTATGGAAATACAATCATGATGCCCATCAAATTTGAACATAAGACTCTTAGGAATGCAATAGATTTAGGGATGGATATCTTTGAGGCATAAAGAGAAAGAATCATGTAGCTAAATGCTTTGGATGAGATGAGAAGAGAAGCCCTGCATCACACAGAGGTAGTGCAGAATCAGAGAATCGAGTGGCATGAAAAATTAATCAAGGATAAGAAATTCCAACCACGAGATTGGACCCTTCTCTATGACTCAAGATATCAGGACACTGCAGGAAAATTGCAAACAAGATGGCTAGGACCATATGAAGTTGTTGAAGTATTTCCTAATGGTGATGTACAACTCATTACTATTGACCCAGTCAGATTTAAGTTGCTTGTCAATGGTCACCACCTCAAATTGTATCACAAGCCAACTTACAAGGAGTTCCTACAACAATTCACTCAACATGCAACATCTGAGCTTCCTACAACTGAAGGAAGTGGACCTAGTGTCTCTTCTTCTGGCTAATTAAGGTATGTACTTGTCATAATAAAGACTTCCACCTCTGTGGGAGTCCATTTCTTCACCCATCCACCCATCCACCCATCCATCTCCACCTTTCTCTCTCTTCCATCACTTCAATCCACCTCATTTAACCTCATCTTCATTAATTGCTAAACTTATTTCCTAAAAAGGAAAATGGCACTTTCTCCACAATCTTTTCAATGAATCCTCCACACATTCAGGTATGTGTGCATTAATTGCTATATCTTAATTGTCTTTAAGTGCATTCATTTAATTGTTGTACATTAGTATGGAAGTTCACCATAACATGCCAATATTCCCTACCCTGTCAAATCATCATTCTGCATGTGAGGTTGCATGCCCAAATTTAGGTTGGGGGGGAAGGAAAAAGATGTGAATATTTTTCCCACATGTCAGTCTAGGCTGGTCTATGTTAGAAAAATTTAAATTGAGCTAATTTGAAATCTAAGTGAGAGGACATATTGCATGTGTAAGGTGACACCAATTGTTGTCGCCATTCCTCTCCATCATAGCTTTCCTTTATTACTCCTTCCTTACCATTATTGACCCTGTCATATATCAAGTTGCAAACAAAAGGTAAATTAGAAAGGGAAAATTCAGTTGACATTGGCATTGGAAAGTTAGCAAGTGTTGCAAGAAGGTGAATTTGGTTTTCAGATGGAATTGCAGGAAGAAAATCATAGAGTTTTTTTTTGATTGTAGACAATGGGAGGTGGATTAATTTTAAATGAAACCATGGTGCATGATGTATTACTACAGGATGCACCCTACCTAGTAGAATTCAGAAATGGCAAGTGGATAGACTACTTCCTAAAGCTATACGATTTTGATGAAGACATTGCACTAGAGTTCATCTAGACATTGTCTGAAGGGAAGGCCATGGTAAAAGGGATGGAGGTCATAGCAACTAAAGAAAGAATTGTAGAAGTCACAGGGTTACCTGCTGATGGTGAAAATTACCCTACTTCCAGAGATGCCAGATTAACTAGGGTCGAAGTTACAGAGCTGAATGACCCTCCATTGAGCATAGATAAATAGGGTGCAAAGAGAATGTCTCTATTCAAGCCATGGAAGTACATAGTTTTTTATGTGATAAAGTACATCACCTGTGAAGGTCGCCATTCGAATTTGTATTTTGTACACTTCAAGCTTTTGAATCACATGAGGCACGAAAGGAGGATGAATTTTATGAATGTGCTATACAACCTTCTTTCAATCATGGTAGACAAGACTTATAAAGGTAGGGAAAATTTTGTTTCCCACCATTGTTTGATTAAATTGTTAGTTGAGAAGTCTCTACATGATGTGTTCGGAATGACCTAGGAAGAATTTATAAAAATTGATCAAATTAGACCTTAGGATTTGCAACCTAGGGTTTTACCTCAACCTCATAGGTCTAGTAGGAGATTGAGCATGGTTGAAGCCACTCTTGGTGCTTCAACCTCTCGTGCAGGCCCTAATGTAAACCCTCCTACAACATAAGAAGCCATAGAAATTAGCTCTTCTGGGACACAACACTCAGATGAAGAATGTTCTTCCCTTGACTCTGATAATGATGTTCCACTTGGAATTCTAATGAAAACTAGGGCACAAAAGAGAGAAGCAGAAATGAGAAAAGGAAAGGCCAAAATTCAGCCAACATAAAAAGAGGTGCCAAGCTATAATAAGAGAAAGGTTGACACTGTTTATCCTACAACCAAAGAAAAACATGAGAGCCCTCCTAGGAAAGCAAGACCAATCGAGCCAGCCTTTGGTATGCTTCTGCAGGAAATCCCTAAGTCTAGAGAAATGCCACAAGGGAACACAAAATCTCCAATGGGGTAGGAGAATGTCGAGGAAGAAGATATATTTAAAACAACAACAAACATAACATTGGTTGATCTTGCTAGTATTGCAAAACAAGTTAAAAATCAAGAGTATGAGGAAAATTAGGTTTTCTTGCAACAAGAGATCCTACATCAAGAGGTCTTGTAGTAAGAGATCCTACAACAAAAGTCAAAACAAGAGCAGGAGTCCCTATACCAACATCAAGAATTGGGTGAGCAATTAGTACCCCTGCAACCAGAATTGATGGGACAACCTGAATTCTTGTGGTTAGCATTAGTGCCAGAGAAGATGTTGGTAGGAATACATAACCCCCCTGATTTTTCAATGCACAAGGTAGCCATGCATTTATGGAAAGAGATGCAAAGAAGAGAAGACGAATGGAAGGAGGAAAAATGTAGATTGAAAAAGGAAATTCAAAAGAGAGATGAGGAAATTGAAGATAAGGATGCAAAAATTGCCACCTTAAAGAAGAAGGTGGATGATATGGCAGCTTTGGTACCACAAATTTTAGAATGGAGGACCCCTCCAAGGGTCTATTCTCTGCATTTGAAGAAATATCTTTCTTTTAAGCTGGCAAGGATTGTCTCAGGTTTGAACCCTTCTATTTAGACCCCTACTGAATTTTTCAATGCTTATCAGATTGTTTCCCTTGAAATGAAGAATTTGTTGTGTGAATTTTATTTGCATAATTATGCTTTAACTCAAGACCATGATTGGAATCCGTTATTGTATGTTGGGGATGTCCAATTAAGGGTATTTATGTCCTAGGTGCAAAGTGATATTAGTTGGGAACAACAATATGGGGCTTATAAGCAAATGGAATCCAATATTCCCCTATCCATTAGGGCTGAATCAAGGAATCCAGGGGATATTTTTCAGGGAATGGCACAAAATGATTTTCAGACCTAGCTATGGTAATAGGATTATGCCTTGGATAGAAGTAGTTTATAGTAAATATGAGGTAAAGGAAAAAGAAAAAGAGGAAGCTATGAAGAGATACCTCTCACAAAGATGGAACAACCTAACTGATGATCTCAAGTAGGTTGAGCCTCATTCCATCCAAAACTATGCAACAACTCTTACAAGAATTGACAGATATATTCACATTGGAAGGATAAAAGGGTGATTCTGGCTTCCCCTAACTTTTTAGCCACCCATCCTAATGTGTCCTATACTGAACTTCAAGTTATACCAATATGATATTGCTATAGAGAGATAGAGATGGAGTAGATTGGACAGATTGGGAGGATTCTATTCGGATCCTGATTCATGCACAACACACACTGATGTGGGATAGTTGTTAGTTGTAAACTTCAGAGCATTGACCAAGCAAAATAACAACCCTTCCCTTGCTAGAGGACCAATAACATCTTAGGTTGGGACAAGTGATGAGTCTAGTTTATGGCCTAATTTTGGGTAGAATTTGTGATCTAGTTGTTGAAGTTATCATGGAATTTGACATTAAGTGTTGATACTTTTATGATATTTCCTCAAACTATAGACATTGAGCTTAATCTTATTTCTACAAACCTTTAATGATAATGGCATGTTATATGGACTGTATATATTAGTCTTGCATGTGGTTAATGAATTTTTGTTAAGGTGGTTACAAATGTGAAATTATTGTGCATACTAACATTGCCATGCAGATATAATTTGAAGATGCTAAATTGAGGAAGACACCAATAGTTGGGCATGCAGCATAACGTCTAGCAAGAGAATCATTCAAAGGCCAAATGAGGTCAATGATAGGAGATTCCCCATGCAAACCAAATGTAAACACCTTGTAGTTTTCATTATTGATGTTGAGAAAACATGTGTGTTACTACAATGCTAAATCTATGATTGGACATGCAAGTTTGATTGGATTCCATGCACGCATAACCACCACCCCACTTTCTCTATTTTCCCTAAATGGCATCCTACTAGTTCATGGAGTTGACTGCCTTGTTTATCTAGTAGTATAAATAAGGATTTGATGCTCCTTCTAAGGGGGTTGTGTGATTTGAGATTGTACTTGCATTCTTAAGCTTTCAACAATATAGTTATGCTATTCTTTTGTACTCATGAATTCCAGTGAATGAAATGAGATTCTAAGTTTAAGCACCTAAGTTCTCATTAGTTTTAGAGGATACTTATCCAAGGGGGCCCACTTGGTGAGTAATTCATTCTTTAGTTTAGTATTAGTTTAGCATTACTTTATTTTTAGTAGTTAGTTAAGAATCTGGCACCAGATGTTCCTCCAACCACTAGAATTCAATTTTGTGACTATTCCTATAGCCAAAGTAGATAGAGTAGCGCCCTATTTGTTTGCTCAAATTT